>JBBPFP011685326.1:0-19121 GCA_037974795.1 Kaempferia galanga
TGACCTAAAGGGAGACATGGACTGGGGGTTCATTGCATTTATCTTAGAAATGAACCAAAAAACTATGTTAGTTTTACTATGTTAGTTTCTCCCTACAGGGTGCTAGTCGGTTGGGCTTCATAATAAATTTGTTTAACTCCAACAAGACCATCGGGGAATTGGCTTCATTTTTTTTATGCTCCCAAAACCTTGTTCTTTTTATCCCTAAAGGGTGCCATAGGTTTAGGGGTTCATTTTAAAATGAAATACCCCTATTCCAGGACCCACCTGCTAACCAAACTCAGAGTGGATAAAAAAATATCAAAGTTCGAATTAAGAGTTTTTGATTTCATTGAGGGGTTGGGAGATTATTGAGTTGTGTTAGAATCATATTAGGTTTATATATGTCAATATAGATTGGTCTGAATTAGACTTATTGAATTTTTACTGTTAAATTTAATTTTATTTTAAAAATAAAGATATTTTTTTATATATCAACGTGTCTAGAATAATAATAAAGTAGTAAAATAAAAGTGAACTTATTTACTTAAAATAATATAAAAATGTTTTTAATTAAATTATTCAGATTTAAATTTAAGATTTTTATTAGATACAGATTCGAATTCAATTTCTTATTTTTTTTTATAAAATATCGTGTATATATATATATATACCCTTCTCGAACTCTGTTGTATTTTGCTAAATAACAAACTACCAAGCCGCTCGTTGCTGCAAACCTCCCTAGAACCCGTCGCCTGTCCAGTCTCCTCCGCCGCCGTCCGCCGCCGTCAACCAATGGAGAAACCGAGTACTTTGATCGCCCACATAGAAACATTCGTGGACTCGGCCCGCGTTCCCAACCAACATGTCCTGCTCTTCTTTTCTTTTTCTTCTTCTGTGATTTCTGAAATACTTATTTGTTGCTTTTCTATGGTTGTTCCAAGTGTCCCTGCTGTTTCCATGATTGATTTTTATTATGGAGCTTATTTAGAACCGATTGTGCTTCTCGAAGTGAAGAAACCGACTTGAAGCGAATATTGTAGTTAGGGTTACGCCAGTCACTCTTTACCTTCACGAACTTGTAGGGTTTCGCGATCTCGCAGTTTGCTCATAGGGATTATTTTAGATAGGTGTTTTTCATACCTTAATTCGTTTCTTTACATTTAACACTTGCACGCACCAAACGTTTATTTTAATTGGTTGATTTTTTAAACTTCCATTTACATACTTTTTGTTAATTTTGTTGTTTTTGAGGCTTCAGTTAAACAGCTGAAATTATTGTATGACAGACCAAAAGTGTGGACGCGATTTCTTCTCTGATAAAGAATGATCTCTTAACCCTGGAAGAATTGGTAAATTATTGATGATTATTTATGGGCGTATATATATATATATATATTTTGAATATTTGTCATCTTATTATTTTCTTTTGCCTGTCAAAATATTGAGGTGCGAGAAATGGAGCAGTACTTAACCTCCACAGACCATATTATTCGTGGTAGAGGTAATTATAATTATAAAGATGGAAGATTACAGTTGTTTGAGCAATATTTTCTGCTCATGGAAAAAGTAAAGTTTGTCACTGCAATAAAATCTACATTCTACTGAACTTTAAAGATTTATGCTGTTGGACCTCTAATGAAAGTTGATTCTGAATGTGAGTTATGCTTTCTTGTTTATTGTATGCTGAATTGCACATGCGGATATGTATATAACGACACCAACCCAAAAAAAACAGACATGCAAATTTATTGATGTTCACTTGTTTTTTTTAGATTGATCCTTTCCTTTGATGTTGCTTTGAGCTTGTCCATCATCATCACTAGATCACTTCATAGGCCTCCAAGGGAGGGGGAGATAAATTGCAAACTTGTTTGTTATATTGATGCCAGAGAGTATGATGCTCTGGCGACATCACAGTAACATGTAGTTTATTATTCTACAGAACATTTTGGGCTGGTTTGGTAGTGTGTATTTTCGAGAAATACATTAAACTAAATAATGTCTTTGTTGACCTTTTTATCACATATAGTTTTTACTAAATTGCACCTAGAAAACAATTTGGGATTTCTAAAAGAATGGTAATACATTAAGGGGGCGCTTGGTATATATTTGGTAATGGGAATGGTAATAGGTTTGATTGAGGGGGGAATGAGTTTAGCGATAACCTAGAGGGGTTGGGTTATGAAATTAGGGGTATCAAACCCATATCTTGGTTCTGATTCCTGTCTACCAAGCATCAAGAATGGGAATGAAACAGATTTCATTCTCATTCCCGCCTCCTAAACCCGTCTACCAAACACCCCCTAAAGTATACAGTACGAAGTATTTATCAATACAATCAATTTTACTATCAATTTATTTTTTATTTATAAATATGACTTTAACAACTTTGTTAATTTATGTCAATAAAATTACCTCATACAAAGTATTATTTTACTTGTTACAATAACTTTCCAACTAAATAGCAATATTGAACTATTTATCGCTGTATATTCAGTGTACTATTTTTCATAATAATTTGTTGTTGTTCTCTTCTCCCCCTTCATGAAATTTAAGTTATGATTCATTGATTTGTTATGAGGTACAAGTGAATCTGGAGTTCCTCTTTGGTCGAAATTTTGATATCACTTCAAGAGATCTTTTCTATTTGCAATTTGTTGATTCTTTATAGTTTCATTGAATTACCGACACACTAGATCCTTCATTTATAAGGTCTAATTTTTGTCGGTCCCTCGTGGACGGCTAGAGGGAGTAAATAATCTGCAAGTTAATAACTAAATAATCTTGAGCTATCTTAAGCAGGGATTCAAGTTAGTCTAATAAAGTAATTAATAAACACAACATAAAAATAAAAGATGTCAGTGTTTATTTGGTTACAACCTAGGTGATTGTTAATACAAGATAATTGTAAGCTCATAAAGATTTTCTTCATTAAAGGCGGAGAAGCCTCTTACAAACTATTAATGCTTAGAAAAAGACTAGGAATTGAATACAAATGTTGTACAAGTTGTTGTCTAATTCCTAGTTCTAGGGGCCTTTTTATAGGCCCTGGAAAGCTTATCTCGTAGGCTGAAGGCACCTTTAAGGATGTCCAAGGTGCCCTTAATCGGATAAAGTTTTATCTTAAATGTTAAAACTTTATCTCTACTTCAACGGCAGAAATCTGCTTACCGAAGGCGCCTTCAAGAGGCTGAATGTGCCTTCCACTGAAGGTGCTGCTTCACAATAGCAACTTTGCTCCTAGTTGTCTCCGTTTGCTCCGGTCGGCTCCGTTAGCTTCTGGTCGCTTAGGTGACAGCAGACATCCGGAATAAGGCTTACTTGAACCTATGTTCCGTCCTTCTCCTCGAGTAAGCTTCGACTCCGGCTTCTCGTCTCTCCGACGGCCGCACATGTCCTCGTCCACCGGTGTACTCCTCCACAGCTTCTCGTCCCTCGGACACACCGAGCCCGTTGACTTGCTTTCCGTGCCTTCTTGTTCGCTGCGCCTTCCACTCGACTTCTTGTATTCCTAAGCTCGTGCACACGTAGATACAAGGATCAGAAAAACCACAGGATTTAACCTAACTTGGTTGATCACATCAAAATCAGCTTAGGGCACCAACAATTTTCACCCTACTCTACTCCTATAGATATTAAATTGGGTCTGATTCAACAAACTAATTTGGTTTTCCATGAGCAAATTTTTTACAATAAATGGTATTTATATATACATCTCTCTCTCTCTCTCTATCTCTAAATCTCAATAAATTGCTGCTGCCTGTCCATTTTTGAACAAGTGCATGCTCTTGAGATTTTATAAAGTCAAGAATCTTCTCCATACAATATCCACATGCCAAGTGACCTTTGCTTGCCCATAATGATCCACATGTACTAGGTCGTTTTCTGTACCACTGTTTGCTCTTGAGATTGATAATGTCAAGGATCTTGTGCATGCAACACTTACATACTAGGCAACCCTTGCTTGCACATAATCACATCCTGAAAAAACACAGTTTCAGTTTTTTTTTTTAATTTTTCAAGTTCACCAACCTTTAAGTTTGGAAGTATTCATAACTTTGAGCTTTCCATTTTGGATTTTCAGGTACACTTCTCCTTGCAGAAGTACTTAATTGCCTTCTTCAGAAGTCATTAGATAGTCATACTATAAGCAGTTTGGTAGAATTCTTCGCAGCAAAGCTGGTAACATCGTCTTATCCTACTTCGTTTTGTACTGCTGCTGCAGATAACTGTTTTTTTACATACCAAACAATCCAAATTTAAATAATTTAAGGCCTCTTTCTATTTTGTTATTGCTTTGCCTTTGTTCCTGATTGCATGTTATCTACTATATACACTTGCAACTGATGAAATTTGCCTTGATATTTTAGATTGGCTATATAGACCAAACAAATTTCTTTCTAGGAGGAAATTAAGTGGAAGAGATGAAAATTAATGAAAAATGCTCAAGTAATTTGTGTTTAAGACTTGAAAATTTTAAAATGTTATATGTGCATTAGATACAAAGGCTCAAGTTGGTCCTTTCTTCACTATAAATTTTTTGAAGAATTTTTGGACGATTTGAAATATCAATGTATCCACCAATTAGTTGTTGCTTGAGGCATATGATTTCATCGATGTATCCAATTATGTCATAATCTAAACATTGTCATTAAAATCAATTTTCTAGTAGATCCACTTGTCTCTAAGATGAATTATAAGATTAAGACGTTTTGTTGATATTTGTTTACATATGGATGATTAAAAATGAATTAAAAATTAAAATCATCTGCACCCATCTACACCAAGTGAATTTCACTAATATAACTGTTATAGCATATAATTAAACTCACTAATACAATATTTATTAAAAACGAAATTATTCAATTAATACTAAAATTATCTAATTAACAATCAATTAATATTTTTTTATATTATATATGTATTATATTATATGTTATATAATTCATAATATATAATATATAACACATGTTATTTAATATAAAACATATATACATTATCTAACGTACAACAAACATATATATGTTATATAATATAACATATCTCATTAATCATTCCAACTCAGCCTCAAAGCAATCTCAATCCAAGTCACAATCAAGTAGTGCTATAACATTTCTCCTCGTCTAGGAACTTCATTCCCTGCTGCTCCCTGCTGTTTGGCCTTCTCCAACTCCTTTCTGCTGGATCTGTCTTGTCACACTCAGTTTGCTTCTGTCTTCAGCTGCATTCTTCATCAGTATTTTTTCTTGACAATTAGAACAATGTGCGAATACCAGACACTGGGTAATTCCACTTCTTCTTGCAATGGCGTGGAGTCCCTATAAGGCTATAACTCAGTCTGTTTGTTGCTCTGTCACCAGTTCTTCCTCTACCCATGGATTCGACAACGACCTCTCCCTCTATTTGCAGATTCAGCCAATATTTTTTCTCCATTTTCTTTTCACGAGTAACAAACCTTCAAACAGACAGTTCCTTTATCTCGGCCCCAATAATTTTCAACCAGCAGCCATCCTTTTCTTTTCTGCAAGTTTCTAGGTTCCAGCTGTTTTCAATCACTGGAAGCTTCCTTCGAGATCCAGCTTCTGCACTAGTCAGCAGCTCTTGTTGACGCTCTTCATCTTCTTTCAACATCTCTGCCAAATCAGCTCACCCTCTTGTGCTCTGATGAGTAGCAAACCTGTTCTGGTTCTCTTTATTCTTGGTGTTCTGACACTTTTTTTCTCATGAGTTTCCTTTTCCTTTACCATTTCAGATTTTTATCCTAGTGTAATTCTTCTCCAGCAGCAGTTCTTATCTGCGTCCTTCCGTTTTTGCATCTTCATCCTGATCCTTTGTAGAATCTTATCTTCTTTGTTCTTCACTCACTATGTCCCACTAGATGTATGGATTGTCTGAGTGCGCTCCTTCTCACCTTTCTTCTTTCGGGATCTTGCTTTAACTCTTCAGTCACCCTTACAATCCTCATAAAGTGTTTTTCTTCTCATATTTCTTCAACCCCTCGTGATGCTGTTGTTTGTGCAGCTGCAAGTAAAAGTTCACTGAGAAATTTGTTCTTCGGGTCTCTTCTCATCCTCTCTCTGTTGAAATGTTGATCTGAGGTCATGGAATCAATGCCTTTGTGCTCCTTCAAAGTTTCATTTCATCTACGCACAAGTGCTATATTTGTGATTTCATCTTTATTGTCTCTTAGTCAAACTTCATTTCTAGTTTATATAACAAACTGGACATAAATAACATCTATATTCGAGTTTTAGGTGAATACTAGAGGTATTAGATATTGAGTAAATATTGTAATAAGTGTAGTCCTATATCAGATGAATAAGGTTTATGTTCTATTGTGACATATAGCTATCCTTTTACAATAACATAGCAGTATAGTACTTCCTTTTTCCAAACTTAACTGTAATATTGCAATGGCAATTAAAATGTTAAAACAGAGTTTCTTTTAGGTTGTTTCACACTGATCTCTATAGTATTTCATTTTTACATGTTAAATATTGAAAGCTTTAAGAAGAATTTTTTTATGGGTATTTGATTTGGCAAGTAACAGCTAGATCCAAGATATGCTATATTGTTGTTGATCCTGACGAACTTCATATGTTTAAATAAGGAATTTCTTAGGGACTTGAATCATTGAATGCCTGAGCATCTCTTAGATTGATAGAAACTGTATTATATCTCATTGTTTACATAGGACTAACATACTAGTTTCCTAAACAACAACAACAACAACAACAACAACAACAACAACAAAGCCTTTATTACATTGTTTCCTAAACTAACATACTAGTTCCCTAAAGTCTAAGAAAACAAATGCCATCGCAATTGCCCAATGCTTTAATTTCCGCCTATCTCCGATAAAGCTGTTTTGATTTTAGTTTTTTTTTTTTGACATGATTGAATTTAATGTATTCTTTTTCATGATCATTTTCATTTTGGAAAGCGATCTGTAAAGTTGCAGGCTGCTTATCATTAAATTTTAGATGCAATTTCTTGTTTAAATGGTGGCTCAAATTGATATTTTGTGTGGTTGTCCTTTTGCATCAGGAAGATTGGCAAGTACTCTGGGGAGTTCTTGTTGGTTGCCTAGCTCTTTTGAAGAGAACAAAAAGGTTTGGCATGGTTGACAAAAGTGATGCAAGAACACTTGCTAAATCTTTCTTAATTAATGTACAAGTGCAATCACTAGCAGTTCGTGACCGTAAGGTTATTAATAGTGCTACGTGCAATATTTTTTGACTATTATGGAATGTGGGCTACTGGTTTTTGACATGGATTTATTATGCCTTGCAGTTATGTCTAGAAATTCTTCAGTGCCTATTGGATGCTTATACTGATGCTGTTGTGGTGTTGGTATTTTGCACTTCTTGTGATTTTGAAATTTAATTTGATCATCTATTTCTTCTTGTTTCCTCTAGCTATCAAGCTGTGATATATGGTTCTGTCATCTGTGCATTTTCTAACAAAATCCATTGCCCCCATTTCATATTAGCAACTCTTTGATCCATAGTTCTGTATCAAATCGGATAGGGGTATAGAGAAATAAGAGGAGAGGAATGGGAAAGTTAGTAGTTTAGGAAATATGAGGAAGAAGCTGGGAAATAAGATAGAGGAGCCGATTACCCAATCCATCGCAGTGATTACGAAATATGAATTGAGTTTCGAATTAACTCTTTCTAGTTATGCAATTCCAAACAAAATTTTAAACTTCCAAAACTGGTTCCCACTCTGGTTCCTACTAGTTGCTGGTAGAGTATTTTTAAAGCCACTTAAATCTCCATCAGTCAGTACTTGTTGAATAGCTGATACAATCTAAAGTTTGTTCGATAGATATTATATTCATTAACATTGCCCAATAATCACTTCTTGGTTGTTGTTATATGAATAAATATGATGATATTCTATTTCCGTATATTCATTTGTTCTGAATTTGTGACTTGTGAGTCTTCAGTGTGGTAGGATATTGCTGGCTCAATTGTTATACATATCAAGGATTTCGTGATTGTATTTTGTCATTGACAAGCACTACTTGATTATGTTGGATGAGTGTAAGTTAGAAAGAAATGGAATAAAGATGTACTTGTGGTATATTTAGTAAGTACTTGTACACGCCACCTGAAATTAGAGGTTTAAGTTGTGTAATACACCAGATCCAAGTGAGTTACACAGGGATAATCTGTTTTTCTTTTCTGTATTTTTAAGGACGAAAATCCTAGCTGCTACTGAGTTAAATTCGAAACTACATCATGCAGAGAGAATGATAATGATGGAATAAATAATTGAGCGTCCATGGAGATTGCCAACTGCTTATGTTAGGAATAACTTGTGTCTGGATTCATCTATTGTTAATGTGGCCCAAATTCTAAGGGATTCTTGCATAATACAAGGGGCCTGGTGAACCAGAATTATGACAGAATGCAAACCAAGAACAAACAAAATGCTAGAAAACTTGTGCTTTTCTCATCCTTGTCCATGGACTCATTGCTCCTCATCCGAGAATGGAAAAGGTAGTTTAGAAGGTCAATTGACTGGAGAGGCATTATTCTTTCCTGTTCTTGTGATGAATTAAAATTATGCACATTTAGTTTTAGAATTGTTATTTGATTTCATTTTTCGCTTGAGGGGATATTTGTCTTGCTGTTCTGCTGATGTGACTTTATTTTTAATAGTTCAGCTATGTTTTTGATTTATCTACACTTTTTTATTACTGTAAGTTATAATTAACTTATCTCGAATGTCTTATTATATGTAGCAATTCATCTTACATCGCACAAATTATGGTGGCGCAGGGTGATGACCTTGTTTATGGAATATGTGAAGCAATAGATGAAGAAAAAGATCCTCGATGCTTAATGCTTAATTTTCATCTTGTTGAGATTCTTGGGCGTTTGTATCCTGATCCATCTGGCCCAATGGCGAGCTTTGCTCAGGACATCTTTGATATTTTAAGTCGGTACTATCCTATATACTTCACACATGTAAGTTTAAACAAAATAGCACATGACCAGTGTTTGTGAAATTTAAATGGAACTTTAACTTCTCCATCTTCCTGAGTTCGCAATATTATTTTGCTATATTTTCTGGTTGGTTTCGTCATATGCCCATCAAGGATCTTATGCTTTTAGTACAATATGGAGACCCGCCCCTCAACTTGTTAACTATTTTCCTGTGCACCCCTTGATTGATATTTTGGCGAAGAATTCTTAGCAGTGTTTGGTTCTCAATAGTACATTAAGACATGATATTCTTCCAAACATGTACCATTTACGTTTAGTTCCTAATAGTGATCCATACCTCTAAATTCAAAGCTTTAGAAATCGGAGATTGGACATACTTTTTCATTTCCCCCTATCATAAAGAATGATCTTATACTGCATATGCCTAAGGTGTGTCGCTGCTAATACTATATTGAGGTAGAATTGCAGTGTATGCTCCTGTGTAGTGAGTGTATTGTCATTGTTACGTCCAACATCAAGTCATATCTGTAGGAGTGATGGCACCGCTAGAGGGGGAGGAGGGAGGAGGGAGAGAGGAGAGGGGGGTGAATAGCCAAAAAATAAAAAAAAGAAAAATTTCAACTAACGCTCCTGATTTACAAGGTTGATCAAATTTTAGTGCATAAATGCTTTGTGTTTGTGAATCAGAATGTATGTAGCGTAAATAAAAAGAAAACAATTATAAATAATATCAACAACAAAAGGCATATTTAACATGGTTCAAACCACTAGGCATTACTTCACAGCCTACCAACTCATTAGGTGGATCAAATCTCGAAATCACATTGAAAAGAACCTTCTTTAGGAATGGAGAACCCTTAACAAATTGAAGGAAACCTGGTAGATTGAACAGAAAAAAAGGGGAAGAAGAGGAATTGCTATTATTTTTCAACTAGACATTACATCAATAAATAGAAGATACAAAATACTAAAATAGGAATAAATAAAAAAAGGAAACATCAGAAATGGAAATTACTAAAATCAGAGATTATTTCCTTATTTTCTAAGATTCTTTCCTGATTTTATGCAATCCATATCTCAAAGATTATTTCCTGATTTTATGCTATCAGGATCTCCTAATTTTCCAAGACTCCCTCTCAAGTTGGTGCATAAATATCAATCATGTCCAACTTGCTTATTAACGACTTAAAGTTGATTCTTGCAAGTCCCTTTGTCAGGATATTAGCTATTTGTTGATTAGAAGGTACAAATGGTTCCAGCTTCAATTTTTTCCTTTATAAAATGCCAATTAATCTTAACGTGTTTCGTTCTATCATGTTGAATAGGATTACAAGCAACGTTTATTGCAGCCTTATTATCATAGTATAACTTCAATGGAAGTTTTATGGATTTTTTAAGCTCTCTAAGTATTCTGTATATCCACAACACCCACAAACTCCCTGAGCTATTGCTCTAAACTCAACTTCTGCACTACTTTGAGTTCTGGCTACACTTTATTTCTTACTTCATATTACTAGGTTTCCCCATACAAAGGTATCATGAAGTAGATCTCCTATCATTAACCGATCCCGCCCAATCTGCACATCAACACTTCTTTGATTAGTCTTTCTGAAAATTAGACCTTTTCCGGAAGTAGTTTTCAAATATCTCAGAATTTTATAAACAACCTCAAGGTGTTCTTCAAATGGTGCAAAAGCAATGTCTGGCTAAGTATGAGATGACCGAGTATGAGATAGGTAAATTAGTTACCCAACTAACCTTTGGCATCTACCGGTATCAATAGGAACACTTCCTTTTTCTAGAGTTATATATTAGGATCCATGGGAGTCTCTGCGGGTCTGCAACCACTCATTCCTGTTTCCTCCAAGAGATCAAGGATATAATTTCGTTGAGAGACAACAATACCTTCTCTAGAGCGAGCGACTTCCATACCAAGGACATACCTTAATGTTCCTAAATCCTTGATCTTAAATTCAATTGCTAGGCTTTTCTTTAGTCTTTCCACTTCAATCACATCATTACATGTGAGAATAATATCGACATACACTATGAGTACAACAAATTTTCTTTGGGTGGAAAATTTTAAGAAGAATGTATGA
Source organism: Kaempferia galanga (assembly GCA_037974795.1). Classification (NCBI taxonomy): domain Eukaryota; kingdom Viridiplantae; phylum Streptophyta; class Magnoliopsida; order Zingiberales; family Zingiberaceae; genus Kaempferia; species Kaempferia galanga. The sequence continues at coordinate 11,039 of JBBPFP011685326.1, forward strand.
TCTGTTTGTCCTTAAGTGTATCCTTGCTTCTTGACAGATTGCGTAAATTTCTCAAACCAAGCTCTCGGAGACTGCTTAAGATCATACAAAGGCTTGCTTAATTTACACACCTTTGAGCCGAATTTCTCCTCAATGCCTAGTGGACTATCTATTATCCATGTACACCTATTCTAAATCACCATTGAGGAAGACATTTTTACGTCTAATTGCAGCAAAGGCCCGTCTAGATTAGCAACAATAGATAAAAGTACTCTCACCATATTTAGTTTTGCAACGGGAGCAAGTGTCTCAGAGTAATCGACACCATAGGTTTAAGTGAACCCTTTGGTCACCAATCTAGTCTTATATCTCTCCATTGATCTATCTAAGTTATACTTCATAGTGAAAACCCACTTACACCCCCAGTGTTTTCCCCTATTGGTAATGTAACAATCTTCCAAGTATTATTCTTCTTAAGAGCTCTCATCTCCTCAAGCACAACTTCCTTCAACTTTGGAACTTGTAGGGGCCTCCTGTACATTTTTAGGAATGTCTACATAGGATAATTGAGAATAAAAAGTGACAAGAGATGAAGACAAATTTGAATATGACACGAACTTTGATATAGGATGTTTGGTACCAGATCTGACACCTTTTATGTCATACTCAAATTGACTATCAAACCTTGGAAGAGAATTATCAGTATTAGGAGGAAGATTCTCCTTTGGCTAGGAATTATGGCTATGTTGTAGAGGTGATTCATCTTTCCCTTTCTGATAATTCTTTCTCAAGTAGACGATTCCCTTCCAAGTTTGTTCCCCTTTCGAAAATCTATTACCTATCATATCATGTCGTGGCAGTGTACTAGGTTTTTTTTTTCTTTCATAATTTTGTTTTCTAGATTTTTGATTGTCAAATGTAGGCCTGGATTCAGTAGAAACATCACTCATTATGAGAGGAGTTTCAAAGAATGATCCTTAGCCATTTGTTATTTGTGCAGAGGTATTAGGTTCAAAATTAAATATATCATTTGACAAAAAACATATCATTAAAGTTAGTAAATGTTCTTAAAAAAAGGTTGTTTCAAAAAATGTGACATCCATTGTCACAATTTTTTTTGCTTGATATTGGATCATAACACTTATAACATTTTTGCGTAGGGGAGTAACCCACGAAGACACATTTTCTTGCCATGGGCTCAAGTTTTCATGTTATCCTGTGTTCGTGAACATAAATTGTGCAACCAAATATTTTTAATGGTCAATTAGCCGAAAGATGAGTAGGAAAACTTGTTTTAAATGTATTGAATGGAGTCTTAAGTTGTAGAACTTTAGATGACATTCTATTAATTAAATATGCAACAATTAAAATAGTTTCACTCCACAAATATTTTGGTACTTTGGATAAAAAAAGTAACACTCAGGCTACCTCCGAGATGTGCTTATTTTTTCTTTTAGCAATACCATTTTATTGAGGTGTATCTACACACGAACTGTGGTGAACTATCCCCTTTTCTAGGATTTTTTTAAGATTATTTTAAAATATTCCTTTCCATTGTCACTTTAAAAAATCTGTATATTAGTTTGAAATTGATTATATTGATTTTTTTGTTAAAAAACTTGTTCAACTTCTGTTGTTTTCCTTTAATAAATACACCCAGTAAAGTTGAGTATGAAATGTGATAAGTCATTTTTTATTAGAGGATGTGTTTATCTTATTAGGACCCAAACATCAATGTGAATTATGGTAAACGGTTTTGATGGCTAGTATGGCTATGAAGGGAAGAATGTGCGGTGGTGTTTTGCAATCTCACATACTTCACAAAGATACAACGATGGATCTTTATTGTGAACCAATTTAGGAAATGAGTGCTTTAAATATTGAAAACTAGGATGTCTTAATCTAAAATGCCACAACATAATATTACTGTGAAAGTAGGAACCTCTTGGTTGAGATTGTTTTCTTGATTCAGATCCATCTGCAAGGAAGTAGAGTCACAATCTTGGAATACATAATGAGATGAAAAGAAATTAGCTTGACAATTTTGATCATGGACCAATATATTGATAGATAAGGTTACAGGACAACTTTGGAACATGAAGAATATCATTTAGAGTAAACATAGGTGATACTAGAACATAACCTTTTCTTGTAATTGCTGAAGGAGAGTCATCTACAATCTTAATTTTTTGGTTACATGCACAATTAGAATTGACACCAAGGAAAGTTGTCATGCAATTGTCTTTTTGAGCTATTGAACAAGAATGGTTTTTGTGAGACTCAAGGAGTTTGTGCAGTTTGTCTATTTGTTCCTTGGTGAAAGGAAGTACGCTAGGAATAGACTGCCCCTCTTGCTTTGAGATAATAGTATGAGGTGCACGACCTTCGCTATTAGTTCTTTTCTTCCATTTTTTTTGGCTTCTAATAGATTTTCCAGCATGTTTCCTGCGTGTGTCACGGGCATTTACAATGGTTACACCATGGTTTTCCAAAACTCTTGCCATCTCTCTTCGCTTCCTCTTGAAAACCTTTAGTAACAAGGGCAGAACTTTCCAAACTTAAGTTAGTAGAGACCAAGGCAGATTTGTTAAGCATAACAGTTTGTCGAGCTTCTTCTCTTTGGACTTTGGAAAATACTTCACGGATGGTTGGTAGAGGTGCCTTTCCTTTTTTTAGTCCTGCCATGAAAATAAACATTCGATCATTCTCTTGCCTTTTTATAAAACGAACGCTATCATCAACAAAATTTCATATATTACCATGGCATAGATCTAGTTCTTGCCACAACATCATCAACTTATTGCAGTAGGAAGTCACATCACGTTCGCCTTGCTTCGTTTACCATAGCCTTGATTTTAGGCTAAAAATTTACGAAGAGTTCTCCAAATCTGAATAAGTATCTCTAGCTGCCTCCCATACCTCCATTGAGCCATTGAAAAATACCGATGAGTTTAAATTTGAGTTGACAACTGTTTCTTTTCTAGATACCATCGAATCTCTACTTGGGGTGCTAGTTAAGGCAATCTTCCATGGATGTTGATTTGCCATGACAAAAAAACTAGATTGAACCTAGGGCCATGATACCATAAAGAAAACCAAGAACATTGAAGGGGAAAAAAGGGGAAGAAGTGGAATTGTTCTTTTTCAATTTGACATTACATCAATAAATAAAAGATACAAAATGCTAAAATAGAAATAAATAAAAGAAAGGAAACATAAGAAATGGAAATTACTAAAATCAGAGATTATTTCTTGATTTCCCAAGGAATTCATAACGTAATGATTATTTCCTGATTTTATACCATTAGGATCTCCTAATTTTTCTACAATTCTCATATAAAAATATACAAATGAGTACAAGGAAAATAGAAAATGAAAAACATTATAAGAGTTAAAGCCTAATTCTGAATTTTTGATGTCACTAGAAGTACTTAGTGATGCAAAGAATCTAAGAAATTCATTGTGATTATTGGTTTATGTTGGGGATACAATCAAAGTCCTTCATTGGAAAGAGATGGAAAAGATCATGAGTTTAAAAGGAAGAAGATATCTCTATTGGAATGATGCCTTTTAGGTAAGCCTAAAAATAAAACCATGAGGGCTTAGACTCAAAGTGGACAATATTATACCATTGTGGAGATATGTAGAATTTTTTTGAACACAATAAATGGTATTAAAGCTGTGGGTCTAGACCGCATACCATATGAGGTGACCTTGAACGAAGTTGAGGGGAGGCGCGAAGTAGGTTAGGGTGACCGGATGCTTGTTGGGAGGCTCAAAGCAGGTTAAGAGTGATCGGATGCTTGAGAGGAGACCCGGAGCATGTCAGGGTGATTGGATGCTTGCGGGAAGGCGCGGAGCGGTTAGAGTGCTTGGATGCTGGTGGTGAGGTTTGGAGCAGGTCAATAGTGTTTGAATGCTTGTGGGGAAGTCTGGAGAGAGTCAGGGTGACCAGATACTTACGACGAGGCCTGAAGTAGGTCAAGAGATCATCGAATGCTTGCGGAGAGGTCTGGAGTGACTAGATGCTTACAAGTAGGCCAAGAGCAGCTAAGGGTGATTGGATGCTTGCGGGGAGGCCCGAAGTAGGTAAAGAGTGACTGGATGCTTGCGAAAGGACTGGAGCAAGTCAAGAGTGACCAGATACTTGCGGGGAGGCCTGAAGTAGGTCGAGTAACCGATGCTTGCGGGAGGCCCGAACCATAAGAGTAATGATGGTCCTTCGTTTGTGGGGAGCATTGTTGGAATATAATCAAAGACCCACATTGGCAAGAGATGGAAAATATCATCGGTTTAAAAGGAAGAATATATCTCAATTGAAATGAGACCTTTTGGGTAGAGCTCAAAAATAAAACAACAAGGGCTTTTAGCCCAAAAGTGGACAAGGCCGCCGTTTTTAGTCAGCTCAAGTCCACTTTAGTTAACTCAACTCAATTCAGTTGATAGGATCATAAACATCCTTTCCACAAATAGTTTACTCGATTAAATGCCATGACTCAAATCCTTTCACTCAAACAAACTCACTCAGATGGATAAGATAACAATCTCACCCACCAGCAAATACTTGTTCTAGTTGGCTGAAGGCTCTTCAATCAACTCGAGGCCAATAGTGAGCACCTTTTTTTGAGTAGTTGAATACCTACTTAACTGAAGCTACTTTGGTCACCTAGAGACCTTGTATAGTTGTCTAAATCCAAAAATAGAACTTTTCTATTATTGAGCTCGTTGTTAACGATCGACTACTTAATCGATTCAATAAATAAGTCAACCGAGAGTATGAGACATTCCTTCATTCAATTAAATCTGCTTAAGGATTTCTATTTTGCTCGAGACTACACTTGTTGCTTTGTTAAATGCACACCTAGGTAGACTTCTACCCATAAAGAAACTCAAGATTACATTCCCTCGTAATCTCTTGACGTCAAATGCCTAGATCCCCTATCTCCAGCCCTTCGTCCATTTTCACGAAGGCTACACATAGCCTTTTAGGTCTGTCCACTTGCTTAGCAGCTCACCCTAGGTCTTTATCCGATTAACTAGAGGTTCCACCTCATGTCTTCCTCCATTTGCCTAGAGGCCGCACCTCTAAGCCTTCAAATGCTGTTGATACTTCTCGTTCACAAGCCCATCTCATTCATGACCTTCAAACCATTAAACCAACAATCTGTTTAACTTGACTGCGTTAAGTCATCTATCAGTATGATTCAATCCCATTGAGTCACCACCAAACTCTTGGTCAACCTTTTCCTCACTAATAGCCTGCCAAAACCTCTTGGAATTTCCCAACAATTGTCAAGCTTCTAGTTGTCCTTAACCTCTTGGACTTTTCCATCAACTGCCAAGAATTTAGTCAGCCTTGACCTCTTGAGCTTCCAATCAATCTGCCAAGTTCTTGGTCAATCTTGACCTCCTTAAACTTCCAATCAACTTGCAAAGCTCTTGGACAACCATGACCTTCTACCAATGGAGACTGCACACTCAACAAACATATCAAGCACATGATAAGCCTAACTTTAAGCCTTTGTCAATCACATCAAAATATGCTAAACCAACTTAACTTCTTGGAGCATGCTTGCACAAACAATATGATGCAAATATGTTGGGTAGCTGAGTTTACATTGCAACTTGTATCCAGCTGATACCTTCTAGAATAATGACTGCACAGACTGTTTATTCTTATCTTTGTCAAAATAAGCTCACATATTTTATGGATTTATGGTGCATTTGTTTTGGTGTCAAGTGAACCAGAGCCGAAGATTTGAGATCTTGCAGCAAGTCCATGTTTAGTAGTAGTTGGTGATTACTTTTTGTGTAGTTGACCACAGTTGAGACTAACATCGCTTGATGACGACGATGATTTTGCCTCTTCTTTGAATTTCACGAGCTGACTTTAACTCATGAGAAATGTTTCTATGGTATCTTGGAAGTTTGCATGAGAAAAAGTAGTAGCCAATTCTTCTACCTTAGGCAGTCATTGCTACACAGCTCTACATGCTTACCTTGATCCTTTTTGCCCCTTCTGTTTCTTCTGATTTTATAGGAATTTTGGATTACAAGTTATTGCTTTCAGTACTCTGTTATAGTTCTTTGCTCATTTTTTTTTCTGTTTTATACATCTAAGATTATTCATTCAATGCGCAGCTAACTAGTATATTCCTTTAATGTTCATCAATGTAATTCAAATGCTTGAATGCTTGCTGTGCCATAATACTTTATGTTATCATCGCTGGTTCCTCGTTGGATTTGTTTTACAAATATACCAAGCCATTCTTGTAGTATTGGAATCATAGTGTATGTTTATCTGCTGCTTTCACATTTTTCATATTAATTTTTCTGGTAAACACATCCTATGCTTGGATCATGGTGTACATACATTTCTGTCCACTGCAGCCAAAGGATGATGGTTTAGATATAAAAAGGGAGGATCTCTCTAAGGGATTAATGGTATGTCACTTGTTCTCTATTTTCTTCAGCTCAACCTTTGTGCGTTTACAAATTTATTCTCAAAAGCTAGAAATTACGTGGAAGGTTTATGTCTTAATGATTATCTACTTTGTCAATTTTGTTTGACTTTCTTGTACAGTCATGATATTTTCTTCTTTTTCTCGTATTCTAACTTTTTGGAGAGGAAGACCTACAATATGTATGACTGTGGAATGTAGATTTTAGATAAAAGCAAAGACTTATTTTAGATGGTAATTTATATAGAGAGAGTAGATGATGAATATTAGACACATTTGCTTCTGGCATTGGCCTGGAGTAATGTTCTCATTTTCAGGATACTTCTCCAACTGGCAGTGACATATGCCATGGTAAAATGCAAGCACGCTAGTTTGTTTGGGGAACACCATATTCAATTAATCATTCACTCTACCACGATCCTGATTTGCTTAGATGAAATAAAGAAATTTACAGAAGATGTAGGAAATAGAATAAAAGAAATCAGTAATAGCCTTCCATTTTTGTCACAGACAGCAATGTTTCAAGCAATAGCTGTCAATTTTGATTTGGTCTATCAATTTAATTTTCTTAACTAGTATAGTTTGTTTTAAATAAGGATTAAAATAGTTTTTCGCCATCAACTGGTGTTTCAAATTTGTCTCGTGTTTATTATTGAAATTCAGGTCCTCATGGTGGATTATCTTGACCACTCTTGTATATGATTAACAAAGGGTTATGGTGTGTGTGTATGTGTGCTCCAAGTTTTTACACAAGACAACATCTAGAATTATTGCCTTGCACTGTACCATCATCTGATTATTCATTCTATCACTATCTTGATGAAAGTATTGAAGATGTTGCTAGTTACTGTATTTGCAAGATACTCTCAAAAGTTAGTAAAGGTTATTCTGAATGAAAGTAAAATAGCTTTTGTGCATCGTTTGTCAGTGAAATTTGCGTTTGGATTTCTAATTCAATTTTCCCCCCTTCTCATTTGAACCTCTTATAGCGTTTTTTTTTTGTCCTACAACGGTTTTTTAAATTTAGCTCTTATTTTCAATGAATGAATGGGAGAGAGACAGAAGCTCTATCTTCTATTATTGAAAGCGTGATCGACTGTTCCGTGGGCTAATTCTACTATCATTGATTCTCTCCTCGGATTAGTCTACCAATGCCCCGCCTACCAATGATAATGATAGAAGTGAGTGAGCGGAAGGTGCTACGCGTAAAGGGACCGGTTGAAGCAAAAGCGCCCGATGGATGAGCCGATCACTAAGAGGATCACCCTTATAGTTGAAGACGGGCAGGGCTATATCTTGAGACAGAAAAGCCCAGCGCGGTCAAACTTAGAAAAGCCAGATCTATGTGGCTGTCGCTCCTTCCTGACCCTCATAGACAAAAGAGCTAAACGAGATGCTTGACAAGAAAGTCAAATCTAGGATGAGTTGAACGAGCAGGGAAGGTCGGCCCGACAGGGCAGGTCAGCGAAGCAAGTAAGCGCGGGACCGATTCCCATCCATAGATGCCCATTGCCCACATAGTGAAAGGAAAAAAAGAGGAACGAGGAACCCACCATACTTTTAGAAATGACAGGGAAGAGAGAGAAAAAGAGTAGTGGTGCTACTTCCGAGTAGACTGCGAAGGGGAAATGGGACGGCCTGGC
>JBBPFP011688585.1:0-19112 GCA_037974795.1 Kaempferia galanga
CCGCCATGGGTTGACCCGCCCCGCCATGGATTGACTCGTTTTACAGCTCTATTTCTGTTGAATGTTATCGTAGTTTTTACACATTTTGGCTAATATAATAAAATGATTTAATTAACAATTTAGCTGATTTTATTATAATTATTTTAACATAAAATTAATTTTTATATAATTTCTAATCGATCGGTTTATATTGACGCATCAAGAGGCACCAACGACATGGGTGAAATGCGTGGGTCCTCAACACTTAAGTAGGCGGCGGCACACCATCTTTGTTCGATCGGCCGCCCCGCCTATCCGAAGATCGATCAGAAGCGTGAAAGAGGAATTAGGTTGAGGGAGGAGAGGGCTCAGAGACATGGCGGAGGCGAGGAAGGTGATCGTCGCAGCTCTCCAGTTCGCTTGCTCGGATACTGTCTCGGAGAACGTCGACACCGCCGAAAGGTATCAGTTTCGTCGTACCCGATTCTCCTATCGTGTTTTTATGTATATCTGTCTATTTTTTTCCCCCCGGGGATATTTATACTCCATTCCTCTCGCTGATGGAAAGAGAAACCTTTCCTTTTGAGTTTTCCGAGTTGCAGTTGTAAAGTTTTTTTAGTTGTGTTAAATTTGAATTTTGGAGGTAGAGCCATGATTAAACTGCTTTGAGACGATCTTTACCGTTGTTCATTTCGGAAACGTGCTATCGAAGACTGGAGTTCTTTTTAGATGTTAATTAAGTTCTCCATAACTTTCCTAGCGAGAATCCACAATTCGCATTATGAGAGCTTGCGAGTTGCTTTGTCATTTACAAGTGAAACCTAGCCGACTGCATACCTAGATTGTGTTTTTATTCTTTGATTAATGTGAGCATCTTTCCAAATGTCTTTGGTGCAAGAAATCTTGTTACCTATTCTATTTTGTTTTATTGTGGAAATTCCCAATGAGGACTTACATTTGAACATTATATTTAGATAATCCCTTGGCAAACCATGTTCTGAGTTTGCATCAAGCATGTATATCTCAAAGAGGTTTCATCTTTATGTGAATTTCTTTGCTAAAAAATAAATTCTGATATTAGAGACAAACAACAATGGTGATGAACCATAGTTGTCAATTATTTAAGATGTTAGCGCACATGGATAATAAAATCTCATTTGTCAACCTGTAGGAATTCTCTATCTAGTTTGTATTTCAATTCCAACAGTTGGTAGGTGGTGTTTTTTTCCAAGGCACATTACGTTAATATTATCTTTGGAGAATGAAAAGTGCTTAGGTCCAATATAATTCTTGTCGATACCATTTGATTTATCTACTAATTTCCATTCTTATTAAATTTTTTAGCATATTTCTGCAGGTTGGTTAGAGCTGCTCATAAAAAGGGGGCAAACATCATACTTATTCAGGTGCCTAAAGGAAGTTCTTCATACTTCAGCATAGTGTAATGTCAATGTCCTAAATATACTTGTCTTCTACCTTGATGATTGAGAGCGGTTCTTTCATTTCAGTTTGAGATGTTAATTTAACTAATTGCATCTAACAAATACAAAATTTCCATGACAATCTTGGATTGTAGGTCGTGAGGCTTTCCAATTTGTGGAGCATTATCTCATCTTCTGTTGTTTCTGATGTTTCTATAAACTATGCACATGGACATTTCATTGGTTTTATTTGGGTATTTTTACTGCTTATTTAACTTCAAATATGTATTTGGCCTACCTTCCTCCTCGTAAGTCATTGAGGTCAATCCACTTGAGTAACTTCATTCTATGTAGTCAGTGAGAGTATTCAAAGTCCAAACACTTTCTAATGTTGAATCATATTTGGAGATGTATCATTATCTTCTTAGTCTTTATAATAATCAACACTAATATAATAGCCATGCTCTTATTTCTTCCTCACTGGAGATGCACATGTTCCCTACCTAGAAAACACTTTTCATGGTATAAATAAACATGACATTTTGCATTTGTATTTCAGTACTTTTTTTGTTCGCCAAAATTGTCCGTTTCTTATTAATTAGGTCAGAAAACTTATCCAATTTGCTTGACTCCTGCATGATGTTGTCATGTTTCAGGAACTTTTTGAGGGTTATTATTTCTGTCAAGCTCAACGGGCAGATTATTTCCAACGTGCTAAGCCTTATAAAGGGCATCCTACAATTCTAAGGTGAAATGAACATAACCTGCAACTATTAACCTTTACCGATTGTTATGAAGCAACTTCAACAATTATCCTATACGATGCTTATGCAGGATGCAGAAACTTGCTAAAGAGTTGGGTGTTGTAATACCTGTGAGCTTTTTTGAGGAGGAAAATAATGCTCATTACAATTCGGTAGCTATAATTGATGCAGATGGGACGGATTTAGGATTATACAGGAAATCACATATTCCAGATGGACCAGGCAGGGATTACTACATCGATGGGTTCATCTTTTATTCTCCCTCTACGAGTTCCCTTTCTAATAAAAAACTGATTTGATTCTCTGATTAGGCTACCAGGAGAAGTTCTATTTCAACCCAGGTGACACTGGCTTTAAGGTGCATAGCATTACCAAATGCGTGGTATTTTCTAATGCAGAATAAATATATCTAAAATGTTGTTTTTCTCTTCCATTGTATATTAGGTCTTCTCCACCAGATTTGCGAAGATTGGTGTGGGTAAGTAAATTGCTTGCAGCTTCACGCTGTTTTCACTGGCTTTATGTTTAGCATCCAAGCATTATCGTCGTTACTGCATTATTATGTAAGCGTTTTTGGTTTGAGGAACTTTGTGCCTTTTGGCTGCAGCAATTTGCTGGGATCAGTGGTTCCCCGAAGCTGCTAGAGCTATGGTCCTTCAAGGAGCAGAGATATTACTTTACCCGACCGCCATTGGATCTGAACCACAAGACCAGGAGCTTGATTCTCGTGAACATTGGAAGCGTGTAATGCAAGGTCACGCCGGAGCTAATTTGGTAAATTGTTGTAGAACTATACATCACCCGCCTCCTCTCTAGTTCTGTCGGTCGTTATAATCGTGTTGGGTTTGATGTTTCAGGTTCCACTTGCGGCTTCTAACCGCATAGGAAAGGAGACAGTTACAACAGAGCATGGTGATAGCACAATCACTTTCTATGGAAATTCATTCATTGCAGGTATACGAGGGCCTATCTCCTTTCCTTGCCGATGCCATTATATCGAATATGCGAAAATAAATATTCTCTTTTTCCTGGCTACAAGGCCCTACTGGAGAACTAGTGGCACTTGCAAATGACACGGACGAGGAGATTCTAGTTGCGGAGTTTGATCTAGATTACGTCAAAACTCTGAGGCACAGTTGGGGGGTTTTTAGAGATCGGCGTCCAGACCTGTACAAGGTGTTGTTGACCCTCGATGGCTCCAAATAATCTCTGGGACTTCTCTCCCGTTTCTCTCATTGAGCTTTGAGCCTACTCTGCCGCCTATGGAGGTCAATGTATCACTACTATCCGTTGAATACTGAAACTAATTATTGGTTGTCGTAATGAATCAATCCTTGCAAAACTTTCACATCGTGCAATGGATATTCCTGACAGCTGCTGCCTTGTTTCTTTGTAACTTCAAAGCATTCATGTAACAGCTGGGGTTGAGAATTTTGGTATCGCAATTCGCATCCTTCTCGTTCAGCTCGAGGACGTCCTCGACCATTTCACTGCTCCAAAGTTTTCTCCCATCGACAAAGGGGGTCTTATATATTCGGCTGCTAATTAAACCTATACATCTCATCTCATCCAATTTGCTGACCAGCACCTAAAAGTCATGGCTCTTAAACAAGCCCAGGCCTTCCTGCTCCTGTTCCTAGCCACTGGCACTCTCTGGTACTCTGCCTTCGCGAGTGACCCTGACATCCTCGTGGACTTCATTCCTCCGCCGGAGGGCACTCCCGTCGACGGCAGCTACTTCGCCTTCAGTGGCCTCCGGTCGGTGGTCGGTGGCCGGTTACCGCCGGACAATTTCACGGTGACCAAAGCCAGCATGGGCAACTTCCCGGCGCTGAACGGGCAGAGCGTGTCGATGGCTGTGCTGACGTACCCACGAGGAGGCGTCAACCCGCTGCACACGCACCCGCGCGCCGCCGAACTGCTGCTGCTGACGGAGGGCTACTTGGAGGTTGGATTCGTGGACACGGCCAACCAGCTCTACACTCGATCACTGCAGCGCGGGGACGCATTCGTGTTCCCCAAGGGCCTCGTGCACTTCCAGTTCAACTCCGGTAAGGGACTGGCCGTGGCCGTGTCGGCATTCGGCAGCGCCAATGCTGGCACTGTGTCTGTCCCCGTGAGCACGTTCGGGGTGGACATCGACGACGGTATACTTGCAGCTTCGTTCAAGACCGACGTGGCGACAATTCAGAAGCTCAAGGCCGGGCTTCGAGGCCTCAAGTGAAGAAGCGCGAGGGGTTATTTGCTGGTTCGATGTCGCTGAAGGACCGTCGTGCTTGAAATAAGAAATTGATGATTCAATATATATTATATTTGGAAGGTTATTCTAATAGGCTAAATTGTCTAATTAGCTAGCAATTAACGCAAACCAGCTGAATCTACTCGATCCGTTCCATAGATATCCGTTATCCATTGGGCCCTGGCAGTCAGCCCAATACTTGCCCAAGATCGCCACGCCATCCGAACGCACTCCGAAAAAAAAAAAACACAAAACGGCTAGATCCGCCGGCAGACGTCATCTTCTCGCCACGTTTCGGCGCACGCCTTTCGGTGCATGACGGCGATGGCCAATCACCGTCGTCGGGCTGACGTCGCCCATCGCCCGCCACATAGGACGACGGACGCGTGTCGAACGGGAGGATGGCGCGCAATCAAAGCCTTGGATGACTGAGGCCGAAATTGGGAGATCGCGTCAGGCGCGTGGGCCCACGGTGGCCGCCCCGCGCCGACATCCTCGATTCCCGACAGCGTCAGCCGTCGGATTCGGACTCAACATTCGCTCGGCCGACGTGGCCCACGCGTGCGCCGCACCGGACGGTGAGCTTACACACGCCACGGACCCACGCACGCACCCACCCACCAACAACCAATTAGCGAAACGTGTTGGTCGATGACGGCTACGGGTCCGGTATAAATAAAATGCCACGCCCCCTGCAATTTCCACCGTGGAGGCGGAGGGCGACAGCGAAACAGAGGCCGAGGATTAGAGCAGGGGATCCATGGGAGAAGGGGAGCTGATGTCGATGTTCCGGCGGCAGCTGGGAGCGCCGCGGCCGTGGACGCGGGAGGAGGACAAGGTGTTCGAGCGGGCGCTAGTGGTCTACCCGGAGGGCACGCCGGAGCGGTGGTCGGTGATCGCGGCGGAGCTGTCCGGGAGGAGCGCCGTGGAGGCATGGGAGCGGTACCAGACGCTGGTGGAGGACTGCCGCATGATCGAGCGTGGGTTGGTCGAGGTGCCCGATTGCTGGGACGCCGTCGACGACGGGAGCGACGAGCCATCCGGCAGAAGCGCGTGGAAGCAGGCGCCGCCGCCCGGCGGCAGAAGCAGGGGAGAGGATCAGCGGAAGCGTGGGGTGCCGTGGACGGAGGAGGAGCACCGGTGAGTCCGTTAATTTTAGTAATAATTCTCGCCGGCGGCGATCTTGACATAGTCGTCGGTTGATGATAATTAATTAAATTGGGTCTTTGTTTCTCCCACGCTTCTACCAACCAAATCGAAAAAAAAGAATAAATGGATGGAAACGAAACGAGAACGACAAATATTATTAAAAAAAAAAGGTGCAAGATGTTGGTTCCTTAATTAATTATTGTGTGCTTGATGGATTCATTTAGGTTGTTTTTGGAAGGATTGGCGAAGTACGGAAAGGGAGACTGGAGGAACATCTCGCGGTGGGCGGTGAAGACGAGGACGCCGACGCAGGTGGCCAGCCACGCCCAGAAGTTCTTCATCCGGCAGAGCCAGAACAACAACAATGGCGGAAAGAACAGAGAGAGCAGTAAAAGAAAGAGCATCCATGATATCACCGATCCATGACGATCGAAGAATTCATGAACTGAAAATATTTAATTTAATGTTGTCTAAATTGGTTCTGTTTTCTTTTCTATCAAGTGTGAAAATGCAGTGGAAATTTAGATGCCTTAATTTCTAGTCGATTAATCTTCTTATTAGGAAAAAAATAATTAATCAATAATGTTGTGTCTTAAGGTAATCGCCTAATCGGTTTAGTCGTGTTGAATAGTTCATGAAAAGGACAATCACTAGCTGGAATTTGATCCCTAGATTTTATAATGTCAACACCATCATGCACTGTCCATCCCAGGGGACTCAAAAAAACTATTCGATTTCAGAAACAAAAGCCACAAACAATGATAACAGCGCATATGCTGCAATCCATGAAGATAGCTTTTGCTACTTTCAGAATAACCAATATTGCCTCCACGGTATCTCCTATGACGTCCGTTGAGTCAGACTCGTCTCTTCCAGTCCTAGCTTTTTCTTTCTCTTTCTCATCCTTCTGCTGTGTTGTGTTTATCAGCCAGAGAATGAGGGTCACATCAGTGAACATTGCCAGGAAGAGTGGTTTGAAGCTCAGAATGCTGCTCGGAACGTCACTAGCAAGAGTATAACCTCGTCTGGACATGACAACCAAAAGACCAATGATAACCGCACAAAGCAAGCGCATAGTTTCTGAAGCAGAGATGCCCCAGCTAACTTGTTTTGAAGAGAATGGCATCTGCCTCTTCGCATGCATTCTGGTTGTGCTCACAACCTGCTGAGAGGAACTCTCAGGCATAGAAGTGCTCAGAGGTTTTGTATCCCTCTCAGTTTGAAATGGCTTAACTTGATCGTTGTTTCCTGGTTCAATTGCATCAATGTCATGTTTCGTCTTACTAACAAGTACGGCATTGCTTTCATGAGCTGGATTGGATGTCCATTGCTTCTCGCATTATTTTTCATAGATTCAAACGTCTCATTTGCATTGTTGTGGTCATTGTTGCTTCCAATTTTGTCAGATATGTTATAATTCGTAGCATCAGCCTCAGTAAGTGGAGCAACTGCAATTAAATAAGATCAATAAATATTAGAAAGCCAAAATGCTATTGCATTAGTAAAGGCTTAAAGCCCACAAGAGTAATGAAACCCAGTAGTCAAGAAATTGCAATCATTTCTTTTTCATTGCTATGTATTTTATTAACATGGACAACAGTTAGCTCCAATAATACAAAAATACAAGTCAGACCTCTCATAGCCGGGATACATACTTGTAGTTATTGTTGCATTTGTGGTAAATTTACATAAATTATAAATATTTTCAGTTTGAATCCCATCTATTCTACATAGCACAGCATAGATAAATAATATTAAGCAATATAAAATCCTCAAACAATATACAAAAACATCAGTAGAACCAAATCTCCCCTTCTCTAAATACTCTAAATACTGAATAGCATTTGCTTCACACTATAGTAAAGGGTACAGGTAATTTTTTTCTCCCGAGGAGCTATAGTCTTATATTAATTTATTGCAATAAAAGCATAATCAAAGTTAGTCGTGGTTCCAATTAATAAAATTGGTCATGAACGACAATAGCCGTATGAATTGGAAACATCCAAACAGGGAACACTAGGCTTCATGATACATGTTAACTATCCTTAGTTATTTGCAAAACACTAGCAATAGGATTCTAATATCAAGATCGATCCTCAGAGAAAGTTCAAATTTTGTTAGAATTAAAAATATGTTGAATTATTTTCCTTATACTTCAATTCATTTCTTGATCAACATGACAAATATCCATAAAAATTGGGCAAAAGAAGATTTTATAATGTGTGTTTATCCTTGAGCATAAGAAACTCATACACACGTAACCCAAAAAAACTGCTCAATGAATCACAACTATATTGCTAGACCACCACCAACAATGAATAATGTTGCTAAAACTATCTATATTTAGTTCTCATAATAGTTATTTTACGTCTTTGCACTTTTACTTCCCAATTGAAACTAGATGATGAAACCAAATCTATTAAAATTGTTCCCAACAAGTTTCCTTGTCCAAAGATAAAAGATATGCACAGCTTCATTAGTAAGATTAATGATTCTACTCTACAAAAAATATTTACTGACTTGCTTACACAAAGACTATGAATAAAAGAGAGTTCTTGTCATAGATCCCTTTCAAAGCTCAACTAGTCTAATTATTGTTCTCATGACTTGGTCTTGTATCCGATAAATAAGAGATTGAATGTTATGATTTAATTTAAATCACCCAACAATTTTTGATGAATATCAAGTTACACTAAAATTAGGAACATAAAAACATCTTGAAACTTGGTCTGATTTTGACTCTTGTAACATGAGTGATCTTTGCTTCTTTGAGATATAGAAAAAACACTCTTCAATTTCTTCATGTCAAATATCATATGTAACTTTCATGTCATGTGGGTTGATACCCTATGTTTATAATCTAAGTAGCCACTACTTTACCTTGAAGTTGGTCTCACCAAACATTGAAAGTATTCATGAAATCAAACAAATGTCGGAGCTGAGTTGATTCTCTCAAAGTTAGACTGACCAACTCTAATAGTTATTCACTCTGCCACTCACCTGTACAGTCTTGGAAGCCATTTGAGCTCCCCACGACAGAGGCCAAACACAAACCAATTTCCTGGTTTGATTAGAATTCTAACACTCCCACAATGGTACGCACCGTGCCCTTTCCTTGTTCTTCGACAGTTTTGCGAGGAAAGTAGTAGATTCATCTCTTTCATCCTTTCTCGTGTTAGCATTACCTGCCTGTCCTGACTTACCATGACGTAAGTGCTTAGGGATAATAGTCGAGCCCAACAATTGCAACTCGATAATCCACATGAAACCTACTAAATAAGCCAACAACCAAACCTAAGAACCATCAACACGAAACGTATGAAATAAGCCAAATCGTTGCCAAAACATGTCAGAGCCAGAACCTCATGAGACAATGATATATATAGAAACAAGAACATTAGATTCTGCATTGATCAAGAAAGAAATCGACTTAAAAATAACAATCAAGGAGCGGAATCAGACGGCAATAGGATAAGCGAGGACCTTACCAGAGGTGTGAGAATCTTGAGGAGAAGAGGAGGAATCAGGAACGAGACTAGATTGTCCGGAGATGAAGGCGAGGCGCTCCGATCCGCGTTCCAAGATCCTTCGCCGGCGAGATTCTCTCGCACTCTCCATCTTCCGCTCACTTTTTCTCGAACTTACCTTCGCCATAATTATTATCAGGTTTTTTATGATCATAGGAAAAATTTATCCTACGCGCCCCATAAGTTTACTTTTTTTCAGCAAAACCCTCCATAATCTTAAAATACGCTAGATCACCCATTCATTCAAAGGTATCA
Organism: Kaempferia galanga; assembly: GCA_037974795.1. Lineage (NCBI taxonomy): Eukaryota > Viridiplantae > Streptophyta > Magnoliopsida > Zingiberales > Zingiberaceae > Kaempferia > Kaempferia galanga. The sequence goes on from JBBPFP011688585.1 coordinate 9,335, forward strand.
ACTCTAATAAAATAAACAGGTACTAAATTAAGAGCATATATCACACTTGATTGTCGTCGATACAATATGTTTATAGAAGAGTCTCAATTCGCGGTGTTGCCAAGACGTGGGACTAAAGAGAAACATAGTAGTACATAATTTTTATATAAACAATAATAAAAAAAATTACTAAGACACTTTAACATAATACAATATACTGCTCAATTGAGTCTCAAATTTTAAATATTTAATTGATTAATGAAAAAAATTTCAATAATACACACCAACTGAGTCTCGTACTCTGGACCATTATTGAAATTACGAATAAATCTTAAAATTATGTTCTATGTGAAAAGAAAAAAAAAAGGACATTAACATAATTACTTTTAAGCTTCACTAAATTAATTGAGAGTTAATTAATAAATGATTCATAGTATTAAAATGAATGTATGAGATATTTGTTTTAATAATTTTATAATTTAAAAGTTTCTACTATTTATCCCTAATTTTACCTTATCTCAATTTGCAGTTAGTAATGACGGAACAACGTTAATAGAGATTGTCACAATTATTGATATATAACTTTTTGAAAATCAGGACTATAATCTTCTCATATATCTCTCTATCATATGCCTATAAATATTATCATGGAAAGCTAATGACTTTCATTTTAATACTTTCTAATGCTAACTATAGTCTATACTTTAGTGACTTGGCCATCAAAAGACTTTACTTAGCACCTCTAGTTGACAGATTATAATAACATCAATACATATATCATATTTTCATATTCCTAGTAATTTTATTGTTAATACAATTTGAAATATGTTTATTACAATTTGAAATATGTTTATCATGGTATACTCTACTTAGCTTCTTAAAATGTACTTATTAAACAAATAAAAAAGCATGCCCTTGATTATTAAAATCACAAAGAATATTTCTATTTTGAAAAAGAAAGTTGACTATTCACAAATAAGTAAAAAAAAACCCACTAAATGATCCTTAAACAATAGTTTTCGATCAATCAATTAATGGCTCCTCGATTTCTTTATCAATTCCTCCCTGACCCGTATCGAAGCTCTTCACATGCATATGAATTCGAGATAACAACAATTATTAGCGTCCAGCTGGTTCATTAACCACATCAATGCCTCTTAATGACACTGTTAGGCTCGAGTCCACCTAGCGATCATCTAACTAAATAATAAACGGGAAATCATTCAGAAGAAAACAGGGATCAGATCTGAACCAGACCGGTCGTAACATTCATTTATTGAAAATAAAGGCCATTTATTCAAAAGTAGATTACATTAAAGGGCCATTTACTAAGATAAACAGTGCTCATTTACTCCCATTAACTGGCATAGCTACGCACTGTTGTCGACTGCGATCGCTCTGTCAATAAATTACACCACTTAAATCGAAACGGGAACCCCAAAAAAAAATTAAAATAATAGAAAACTTTAAATGCTATTATTAATGACACTGCATTTCCATCTAACTCAACTAGCACAGAGAGAACGTATAAAGTGCGAAAGATCAAACTCACCCTGGAAATTTTCTCAGCTAATTTCACCTTCAAGATGAAGCTCAGACAAGAAAGCAGATAAAACTGCGGTTTTGGTACAATCAAGCAGGCAGAGCATAATAAAAAGTTCGAGTTAGTTTCACACTGGATAAAAATTTTAATAAGTTTGAATAGGCTTTAAAAACTCAGCTCAACTCATTTACAGCCCTAACCAGCAGCAATGAGGATAGCCTCTGCCAATATGCACAAAACATAGTTTCATGGCATATTTATTGTAAATGCATTATTAGATGCCGACCGGAAATGATTTGTTTATCCCGAAACAATCAATACTCACAGAGGCCGCAATTTATGCTGCTTCTACCCTATCTTTAAATTCCATTAAAGCCTCCAGCTTTTCTCTTGTCTCAGTTATGCAAATACTCACTGACGGGCATGGATGAAATGTGACGTGCAGGAGGGAAACAACAAAGACAAACAAAATCAATGTGTGGAGTCGATGTAAACTCATCAACTTGTTATATAATGTCACCAAGAGGTGCATTGCCAACCTCCATACGAAAGAGCCTGCCTTTGGTCTTTAAGGTGGAAGCTCTCCTCTTGTCTACACCTTGCCGGCTGCCGCTCTTCTTTTATAGGAACCTCTACGTTCCACTTGCAGCAATCATGCAATTCAACTGGGTGCAGTACTAGAGTTAACTAAGGTAATCTCATTCTTCTCCTCCAGGAGGCTGGATAAAGATGAGCCGCAACGATAGAAAGAACTCGAGGACGGAGCTGAAGCTGGACATATCTCCAAAGCAAATGAGGGCTAGAGGTGGGCCATCGACAAGGATGGTAGTGGAAGAGGATGAGGATTCCTCCTCGTCATCACCGTCGATTTCACCGCCGAGCTCGTGTGTGTCATCTGAGGAGGAACAAATGTCCAACAGCCCGGAGGCAACATCAATGGTGCTTGCCGGGTGTCCTCGGTGCCTCATGTATGTGATGCTGTCAGAGATGGAACCCAAATGCCCCAAGTGCCAAAGCACACTTCTGCTTGACTTCCAACATGACAACAACAGAAGAAAATGAGCTGATGCTGCTGTCCTTAGGTGCATGCAGGCACGCAGTATGTCTGCTCCACCAATCCTAGTTGGTTCAATCATTTTGTAATAGGTCCTCCAAACTTCTCTCTAGAATTCTAGCAACTTTCTCTCAACTTTCTCTCACGGATTCTATCTGTATCTTGTTTGTGTCTTAGTGTTTGCTCTCCCCCTAGCTTATTTTGTTGCTGAAGACAATGTATATAAACGAACCTAATTGGCCCGATATTTCAAATCAAAGCTAATATATCTAGTACTTCACAACTTAAAGTCTTCTTATTTTTTCAATGTAATCAGAGATTACAAGTGTCTTGAGCACCATCTAAAATGTCTATGGTGGAAAAAGAAAAACTCGATCTCATCGTAGTGGCAGTCAAACAGTTCCTAGCAAAAGCCCTTTTTTTTTTGGTTCCCTGGACAAAATTTAGCAAATATGAAATATTCTAACACAAAGTACATGATGAGTAGTAGAAAGATAAACGAACATATACAATAACAATCAAATCTTATCCAACTAGGTGAGGTAGGCAAAGATAAACGAACATGTAATCCAGATAATTTAAACCCACAAACGTTTTTTTAGATCAAGTATGTCTCAGCTAGCTAGCAAGCCATAGAGTTGTTGGAAGCATTCAAAGAGAACGTTTACTTTGGATTGAAATCCCATAAATGCAAATTGTAAATGAGACAGTTGGGATTAACGAGAGGTATTAAAGTCAGATGAACTATGCTAGTTTATGTTCTTCTAACATAGAGAAATGATAGGTTGCTTATGCTAAACTGTCGTAATAAAAAAAACTTATTTTGTTTATTTGAATCAAGTTTACTATATCAAATTGATTGGACATCCTAAGTTACTCTACGTTGAGGCACAAGAATCAAAGAGATGGAAAGTGGAAGCAGAAGCGGTGGTAGCGTCAGAACAAAGACAGGATTAGTATCATAAGCGTAAAGGAGTACAACTGAGCAATGTTGAGCAAGTGGTGATGGGGTTTCCTGGCCAAAGTGAACTCTACTTGAAACATTGTTCCGATGGTATATTTCACGGCTAAAGACTTGCCATACAGGTATTGGCCTGCTATTTGGAAGGGCATCATCTAGCAAGTGAGAGATTTGTGCTAAAGTGAAATTTCTTTTGAGGTGTCAGGCAAACTTCTTCCTAATAGCGATCGATTGCAATCCCTTCTACAAGTGATGGAAAAGCCACATGCAAAGGAACATACGAGCACATGTGCATTACAGACAACGCCCTCAAGATTTTGTTCGCCAATGAAGTAACCAAATCTCTTACCAAAACATCCGCTAAACTTGCAGAAATTGAGACTAAAAGACGATGGATAAGCAGCAGCGACGGTTTGATCGAAGAAGGAAAAGCACTCGATCGCCTCTTGGAATCAGGGGGAAGCTTCGAGTTCAATCAAATTTCGTGACGTCGTAGGAGGAGAAAACAGAAAATCCAAACACGATTCCAAAACGTACCTGGCGGAAGCCCTTCAAATCCACCACGATCGTCGCAGCCCATCCAATCCACCACGATCGTCGCCGGAAAGCAACGAGAGAGAATAAAAAGTCAGGAGAGACTCGCGTAATTCTGACGGGAGTGCGAAAGGTGTGAGCCACGCCGTCTGATTGACAACGGACGACAGGATGTAAACAACCGTGTGGGGTCATGCATCTGTGGGTCCAAAGGCGGGAACACAAAGGGCGAGAAGAATTCGCCGTCCGATTGAGATCAAACCGTCTCAAAAAATAGATACATATTTTTATTTTTATTTTTTTTTTTAAAAGTGACTTTACATTTTTATTCCTTTCTTTACCCTTTTCCATCTCCGATCATAGAGGGCTTCCTACCTCCTTGTGAGGAAACGGGGTATTCGACGTCGTTGGTATGCTCTCTGTAGTTTTCGAGTTGTTCTTTTGTATTTTGATCGTGTATTCTCTGGATCATTCTTCACCGGATGTGTGCAAAGTTGTGAGGATTTATATAATTTGATTGCCGTAAAACAGTAGCCCGTTATGATTTCTAAATGCGCTGTGACAATAGCAGTTGATTCTGGAGTTGTTTCCGGGTTGGATGTGTTTTTCAAAAGTATAGGAATTGACTTCATTCTCTTCCAAACTAAAATGTAAAGGGATCATTTTTTACTGGACATAAGTTTGATTGTAGACTTTTTTTTTTTTTTGAACTTTCGAAGGTGCATGTTAAATTTTCTCACCCGGTTTGCACTTTGCAGTACCTCGAAACTTTAGATTACTTGAAGAGCTTGAACGTGGAGAGAAAGGTATTGGAGATGGCACAGTGAGTTATGGAATGGATGATGGAGATGATATTTACATGCGTTCTTCGACTGGGACAATAATTGGTCCCCTTAAGGTATGTCTTCCTCTTGATAACAATTGGTTTCTTCTACTTAACAAGCATAACATAACTTATCATTGTTTATTTTGTGCTGTAAAATTATCTCATTTGGTCTTTTTAGATCTTGCATTCTTTCTTTCATATTTTGTTTGGAAAATCTTATTAGAGAAGATTGGATTGGAGTTTTTGTTTGTTTTTTGTTTCCTTGTTGCGTCTTTGTGTCTACCAATATTTCATTGAAGACATTACTCATTTGATTGATTATCAATCTAGTAAAATATCGAACTATCCTAATTGATTCTGTCAGCTCTATTGAATTGGTAGGCCCTAGGCACTTGCCTAGTTGGTTTTTTTTGTCTTTTCATGAGATTTGGAGAACATTGTCATGCTGATGTCTCTATAATTTCTTGACATGTTTACCTTCATTTGGTTGAATGGTGCCTCCCTTAGTGATCTTCTTCATGAGGCTTCAAAATAATCCCCAAAATGTAAGCCAACGATTTAGTTGATGATACTAAGCATATGGTTCTCGGATATCTTTAAAATAAAATTGTAGATCCAAAATACATAGTTTAGTTTTGTACAATTGTCCCTTAAGATTGTCATTTGTTAGTTTTAGAGTGTAGTCTGTGTTTCTTTTTTCTTTTTCATGAATGGTTTTTATCATACTAATTTTACATTTGACATAATGGGAACTATTATGCTAGTCCCTCTCGTTTCTTGATAGCTTTACTCTATTCTTTAGATGAAATGCCCTAAAGATAACTTAATTGACACTAATGTTTGTTGCTCAGCATATAGCTTCGATAGTCATCTTTAAATCTGAATATTAGTGCCAACATACTTGAGATAGGATAGTTTTGTAGCTCACGAACACAATTTGTTTGTTTTACATCACTTAAGTCTCTCAGTTTGATGCAGTTCTTTTTCCCATTTTGTTTTACTGTCACAGTCTGTTCGTGAAGGCAGAATTTATCAGTTGAAGCTCTTCTGTGATAAAGACTATCCAGATAAGCCCCCTAGCGTTCACTTCCATTCTCACATCAGGCTTGTGTTAACAATGAAACCGGAGTTGTAGCCTTCCAATCCCTTTTGCTTAACTTCTCGTCACCATTACTTTCTTCCACGGCTAATTGTCTTTCATTATTACCTTGATCCTTCGATGTTATCCAAGTCGAAGCAAAGGAATTTGACATGCTATCCAACTGGCAAAGGGAGTAAGTACACCATGGAGGATATCCTTACCCAGCTGAAGAAGGAAATGGCTGCGCCATTCAACCTCCCGAAGGCACCTACTTCTGTCATGGTAATACAGGCTGAGACCCTAACACTAAGACCATTATAAAAATGTCTCAAGGCAATCGAGTTTGACGTATTCCAGCTACTCCAATTCTGATATGGCCTCTGAACAAACTAAATATCCAAGTTTGACACTGTAATGAGTAGTTGCCCTGGTCTATCTGAAATATGCTGTCCAAATATCGTCGTCTACTTCAAAGGACAACCCAAATCACTGACTAAATCTCCTAGTATTTTTCTTTAGCTGTTGGAGTTTGGCTTGGTCTTGCCACTAGATATGTCACACTCGATGATAATTCCAAAAGTGTGTTAGAAACTGCATAGATCATTTGAATCTCGGAATTCTTCAATCCTGCTGGGATCATCTTTTGGCTTTCTCCATCTAGTGTTGTTCAGGCTTTCCAGTAACCTTGGTCTTCCCTTGAGCATTCATTTTTCTCTGTGATAATCCAAATGGAAGTCTTCAACTCTCTGCACTCACTCTGTTGGATTTATGCAATAATGCATCAACTTGACATTGAATTCTGGCTCTGGGTTGTGTTCCTCTCCATCATTCAGGGACCATTTAACCAGCTGTTGTGGTGTTGATTAAATTGATCAGATTTATGCCTGAAATTTAATTTGACCGATATAAATTGTCCTCTGAATCATATACATGCAGATGATGATACTGCTGAGAGCAAACATGTAGCTTGAATGTTAATGAATTGGGATGAATCAATGCTGGTCTAGGAGCAATGATCGTTCCTATGCGTGCTAGCTTTGCTTAGTTACGGTCATTTCTGTGTGTATTAACTGTTGCAGTATTGCCATTGAATGAAATTAAATGGAATGATACTGACGCATCGAATGCCATTCATTGCTCCAGTAATTTAGTATCCAGGAAGTAAAGAGTAGATCCTGGATGATCTGAAATCTGAACGAAGAACACGCAATATGTGTATTAATGCTGTGTGTGATGATGCCAAAGAGGATAAGCTGACAAAAGAAAAAAAAAAAAATTGCCTCGCTCGGTTTGGCGATGAAGATCTGAAGACTGAAGAAGCCTCAAGGTACAGACCTAGTTACAGGGTGAACTAACTCAACTGTGCAGGCAGTGTTATTGTCAGATCTTTGAGATCATCCATCCATTCATTCAGATAAGTAATGAGTTCTGTATTTTACCTTGTTCTTTACATGAATAAGTTTACGTAGAGAGAAAACAAAAATAAATTTGTCTCGTTGTGTAAGAGGACCAGTACTATTAAACTGACGTTCAACCTAATGCAGGCCGTAGTAATAAGATCTCTGAATCCATGAACACTCCTGCAGCTGCGTATCAATGCTGTCTCCTTTCAGATTTCTGACACCCTAAAATGTACTCATTGAACAAGTTCAAAACAGTGGCAGTAACCCACCACTGTTGACTGTGGGCATGAGCAGGGAGAAACTGTGCATGTTTCTCAGTACTTTAGGAAAAATAACATGACAACTCCCACACGCCAGAGACAAGAGCGAGAGCTGAAACAGGCACAGTTCTATTCCATCGATTTCACCATTGCCATTACAAAAGCTGTTACATAGCTAGCAAATTGGTACGGAAGATCTACTTAATACTTAATCACACTTGAGCCTAATTAGTTATCTTAGTGACTACAGGCAGAGCAGAGATGAGCTGAGTTGCTTCCCTGTTTCGTTGATCGGTTTTGAAACAGGGGAGTCGATTAGTAGTGGTGGTAGTGGGGTGGCGGGGAGGCGGCGAGGGGGGAGGGAGGAGAGAAGACGCTGCCGTGCCAGAGGTCGGCGAAGGCACGGAGGATGAGGTGGTGGTGGCGGGGGGAGTTGAGGGAGAGGAAGCGGTGGAGGAGGCCGTTGAGGTCTTCCCACCCGTACAACTCCTTCTCCACGATCATCTGCACCATCGACTCCTTGAACTCGTAGTAGGGCTCCGACGTCTCCTTCACCACCGCCACGCTCTCCCGCGCCGCCCGGCCCTCCTCCTTGCTCTTCGGCCGCCTCCTCCGGTTCCTCCTCGGCGGATGCTGCGGCGCCGGCGGGAGCTGCGGCGAGGGGGTCTCCCCGTGGGAGGACGAGAAGGAAGGGTCCCACGAGGAGGCGGAGCGAGTGGTGGTGCTGGTGGTGGTGGAGAGCTCCGTTGACTTCAGCTTGGTCTTGGAAGAAGAAGGGTAGGAAGCAGAGGACGAGGAGGAGGAAGGAAAGAAGAGAGAGGCCAGCCTTGACCTGCGGCAGTTGCAGCCGACGTCCACCACGACAGGGTGACGGAGCTGGATCTTTCTCCGGCTGTGGGAGGAAGACATTGTGATCGTCGGAGGAGAATACGGCGGCGGCGGCGCTGGTGCTTCAAGCGAGAGTTGACGAGGTGAAGCAAAGGCTGAATGGAGGTGGAGGGCATTTAAACGAGTCGGAGAAGAAAGAGAAGGGAGGCGGGCGGGCATGTGAAATAGAAATCAATCGAATTAAAAGGGGTTAATTAAAAAATATAGTTTCGATCCGGTGATCACGTGGAGCCCATGAACTGCGTGTATTAGTAATGTGTTATGATCGCCGTGGATCATGAGATCAACGGTTGGATTCTGACAATTGAGTGCGTCCCATGTGACCGTTTGACTTTGACTACGTAGCCATGCGATATAAGAGGGAAAAAAAACAGTTATTAAAAACAAACTGAACGATTCGAGTTAATTCGCCAGCTAAGGCTTTTACTCAGACAAATAATAATAATAATAATAATAATAATAATAATAAACGCATTTATTTAGCCGGCATTAATATTGCTCACCTCCTGTGTTTAATATGCAATGAATAAAGGGGGAAAAAAAATCAAAAGAGGAATCGTTATAAGAAAAAAAAATCATTTTTAAATAAAATATTTAATGATGTTAAAATGCTTAATTTTATAAAACTAAATATAAATACACTTAGGAAGCAATAAAAATAGATTTAATGTGAATTTAAGTTTTTTAGGATTATTATAATTGGTAAAAGGTGAGTTTCAAATTATTAACAAAATTAATTAAAACCTATGCATTTTAAATTATAGTAAACACTTCAATTATCTGCAACAAATAAATTTCATTTAGCTACGTATTAATTATGGTATATAATCTTAATCCGGTGAGGTTGTGAAGCCTACGTGGAGGATGACGTGGAAGGAAGCACTGTGCCACATGGTGCATGGACGGAAGCTAGCCTAGTGCCACGTGGCGAAACAAATTGGGAGGTGGACCATCTTGCTCAGTGGGTAAGATTTTCCAAATAAGCCTAAGTCTTCTCGCGCGCCAAACGAACAGGCACGGGTCTTAGCGACCGGACAGGCCTAACGGAACTCCAACCGAACAGCCAGGGATGTCCAATCGGCCAGCATTCACCCACTTAATTCGCCCTGTTCGCCCAGATCAATATTTCAGTTCAGTGCCTCAGCGATCCTGCAGGTGGGACAAACCGAACGGTCTGGACAAGACCTTATCTGAGCGGCCAGCTACTCCCGGTCGGTTGGCATAGCTCTAATACATGACCACCATGATC
>JBBPFP011689676.1:0-19109 GCA_037974795.1 Kaempferia galanga
CATACGCCTATTTCTTAAAGTAGTGTATTCCTGAATAACTCGTACAAGTTCTTTTATTGTTCGTTCGGTGGGAACGTTACTGACTTGAGCGTCGGAGCGCTTTGTTGGTCTACACTATTGTTCCCAGCTGTCCATCCGACCCGACTCAAGCAAGATCATCATTAAGTAAAATTCATTCATTAATTCATCAAAGTTGAGATTCGATCTGAAAAAACTGAGAAGACGTCCTGTCATTACATCATTATCCGAGGGGAATGGATCGAAGCATATTGGTACACAAGGTAATATCGCTCATCTTACTTGCAATCCAGTATCACCGCCGACAACAAGATACAGGCATATCCAAGGGAAAGGATAAGAACATATTAGTAAAAAAATGACATCATTCGTCCCACCATAAAACGGTCTAGTATTAACGGTCTATAATAAAGTATAGATAGATAAATTATAAGAAATATTTAGACTTAACACAACCGTCTATTCATTAAAAAAAAGATTAAATACTCAATAAAATATTTATATAGATTAGATATGGATATCACAACATATTAAAATAAATACTTTTATAAGTACCAAGTGTACTAACTAATACATCAGAATGCACTATTTTTACTATGTGACCATTATAAAATGGTACTATAGCAAATTTCACCATGTGTCGAAGCCCCTTTTCAAAAACAACCCTCAGTAGCACGAAGACGAGAGAAGGGTAATAAGAAGAAGTGAAATTTTTATCTTAGGACTTACCTTTGCATGTTCAAGAATTGTGTAATTTTTTACACCCTAATTTGAAGGGTAAAAATGGTAAAGGAGAAAAAAGAAGTGCTCATTCCAATTTTATCCTTATTTTTATTTTTTTCACATATAAATTTATTCAAATATTTTTATAATTTTATATACTTAATCATAATTTTCCTCCCTTTTTCCGCCTCGCCGAGCAAATACCAGCCAGTAAACGACAAACCCATGCCCTTATCCTTGTCCTCCGCTGGAGGCGGCGCCGGAGCCTGCGCAGTCGCCACCTTCACAAATTCAGCTCGGTTGCCACCCCGTCAACGACGGGTCTCTGGATTGTTTTTCTCCTGCACGTCTGATAGCGAGGCCGGCCGCCGCTTGTCACGCGTCGCTTCCGCCTATCCAGCTCCGCCATTCGTTCCTGAGGTTGTGGTGAACCCTTAATGTTGGAAGGTTTTCTACTTAGGAACACTAGATAACTGCATCGATTGGAACTCTGAATATAATTTGGTCGTCCTATTTTGATAAGTTCAGGTAGAGAAGGCGGTGGAATCATTGCGCGTGGATTTCAGAGAGGTAGATAATTTGGTGGCGCATAACTCCATGCGCGTTCTGAAAGCCTTTCAGAACGCCGGAATTGGATCTCATGTAAGCCGTTTTGAAGCTCTTTGATTTTGATGTGCATTTCTTATAATTGTTCGATAACAAATTTTGCCCTTCTTGTTCACTTGTTATTCTTAACAAAAAAAAAGTGATTTTAAATTTTGCCAATGCTAATTTGTGAGACTGAGGGACTCCTGAATGTCCACAATCTGAACCAATTTTATTCCATGAATTTAAAGAAGGCGCCTACTTTGATTTTTATTGAATTTGTGTTGTATTCTTCCCATTCTTAGTTCATAGTGCTGTTGTTTCTGTTCTGTCCAGGTTTTGCTGGAATGTACCAATTTCATTCTCTAAATATGTTAGCTTTTTTGCACCCTTTGCCATCAATAGATGCTCCCTCATAACCTCAAAGATCAGAATCTACCAAAACCAATATGTCATGATCATCGCTTTCCAAATCTAAAAGAAATATTCAGTGGTGTTTGGAAATTATGGCTTCAGGATTAACTGTAACGTGCCATCTGAGTTGACGATAATCTGACTGAGTTCTCAATAAGCAGTAAACTATAGTTAAACCGGGTAGAAGCCTTTTATATTAGTTCATGATTCATTATAAAGAATATGTTCGAGTATTGTAGTATTATTGCTTGGACCTGACTTCTTTACTCACTGGAATATTACTAAACTAAAATCTATGCAAAGAGAAGAAAAAAAACTAAAGTTTCACCATTATAAATTTTCATAATGCTTCAATACGTACTAATTTTTCATACCAGCATTTTAGCGGATGCACAGGTTATGGTCATGATGATGGTGGAGGGCGTGAAGCACTTGACCTTGTTTTTGCTGAAATTGTTGGAGCAGAATCAGCTATAGTTCGCTCCCAGGTTCATAATGATTTGCTAGCTGTTTCTGTGAATCATTTGCCAATGTACTTGAACACCTTACCCTTTCCCACTCATTGTGCAGTTTTTCTCTGGCACACATGCCATTACCTGTGCTCTGTTTGCTTTTCTGAGGCCTGGTGATGAGGTGAATCATCCTTGGTTCTTCTTGGTTTCTAAATCTTGACTCCCAATGTTCTAATTCTTATAGTTGGTTAACTTTGTTTAAAAATATAAAATTCTCATGCTCTCTGCCAGCTTTTAGCAGTTGCTGGAGCTCCTTATGACACCTTAGAAGAAGTGATTGGGATTAGAGAATCATCTAGCAATGGATCCCTCAAAGATTTTGGAGTGACATATCGAGAAGTTCCAGTAAATCTCTTTGGCTATGACATTTTCTTAAATTTGATACAGGCCTTCTTCCTTCTGAGTGTGGACTTGTTTTAGCTTGCAGAAGATGGGAGCCTCAGTTGGGAAGCACTTTCATTTGCTGTGGGACCTCGTACAAAATGTGCTTTGATACAGAGGTCATGTGGTTATTCTTGGCGTCAAAGCTTAAGTGTCGCTGACATCCAAAGAGCTATAACAATGATAAAGGTGTTTTCTTGTTAATTTGTTGTATTCTTATTACCTTTTTAACAAATCTATGCTATGCATATTTCGTTGTCGTTTATCTTTGTCTTGTGAACATCTGCAGATGCAGAAACCAGATTGCATGGTCATGGTGGATAATTGCTATGGTGAATTTGTGGAAATATACGAACCTCCTATGGTGGTATGTGATAGGCACTTTCCTATAATCAAAGGCACTACTACATCACCTTCTTGACATGGTGATTAAGAAACCTGACTTGAACAATCCTGTATCAAGGGCTAAATTGGCTAAAGGGATGGAACATAATTATGGAGAACCCACATGGCCCAATGATCTTTTTTATATTTTTTTTTCAGTAGTAATTCTAGGGACTATTGCATGTAATGTGGGCTTAGCAGTTCTAGAACCATCAATGATTGGTGAACCGGTGGATCCGCTTGTGACTCCTTTGGAAATATTACCTGATTGGTACTTTATTCACAGGGAGCTGATTTAATTGCTGGGAGCTTAATAAAGAACCCTGGAGGGACTATTGCACCTTGTGGTGGGTATGTTGCAGGGAAAAGAAGGTGGGTTGAGGCTGCAGCAACCAGACTTTCTGCACCTGGTCTTGGAGTAGATTTTGGATCGACACCAGGTGATGTGAGGCGAGCACTTTTCCAAGGCTTATTCCTTTCACCCCAGATGGTTGGAGAGGCAATAAAGGTGTGTTGGAATAGATGGCTTCTCGTTGTATTCAAGCTCAATACTAACCAAATCCTTGCTGTTAGGGAGGTTTACTCATTGCCGAAGTAATGTCAAGTAAAGGTTACAAAGTCCAACCACTTCCAGGAGGATCTCGTTGTGATACTGTACAGGTTCAGCTCAACCTACATGCATTTATTTTCTTTTACATGTTCGTGCATTCTGGAGTTACCAGAGAAATGGAGTTGGGATAATTGATACAGAAAGTATTTCTTCCGTGCATTAATCTTCTCGTCCCATTATGCAAATTGTTAATTCGTCTTCGTGTTTCTGTATTGGTCAGTGCCAATTCAGTAACTGTTTTACCTTCAAATGGTGTTAATCGCTACATATTTACTACTGGTTGGTAAATTGTATGTTAATGTATTGAAAACCCACTAATAAAAATACACATTTAATTAATCAATTAGCTGCTTTATAATTCTTATAGGAGTAAATGTGTAAACCTTATCGTGTGTGCATTTCCTTTATTTTTCAGGCAGTACAGCTTCGAAGCAGAGATCGCCTAATATCTTTCTGTGAAGCTGTTCAAAGATGTTGTCCTGTTGGATCCTTTATAAAACCAACTGCTGGTGTGACTCCTGGATATGCATCAGAGGTCTGAATACTGTTGACTCTTGCACTTCTACTTACCTCATTTGAATATTGTTGACATCACTTAACCTAGTTTTATTATAGTTACTTTAATACGTATGCGTTTCCTATTGCAAATTATCATATATTTTGTGCCGTCCAATGCACACATATTTCTGAAAGCTTATGTTGGCAAACTGAAATTCCTTCATCGTCTATTTAGCTGGGCAGCACTTCCATTTGTTTGCTCAATGAGCAATGCTGCATATCTGGCCACATTAATTTTGTTTCGTTATCTTTGATGATGTTGAACCATGCTATGCCATCAGTATCCTTCGCCGCTTGATTATATGGGTTAAAGTATCACCTACAGTTCGTTCTCAAAACAGTGTCTTTATCTTCTGATAGATTATTATCAATGTTATACATGTGCTGTTTCATATGCTGAAGAAGTTCTCTCGTATAGATTACATAACTTATAAGGCATATCCAACTGTTTCCATGCACTTTGCGAAACAGGTAATCTTTGCAGACGGAACATTTGTAGATGGAAGCACTAGTGAGTTGTCATGTGATGGACCGCTTAGGGAGCCATTCACAGTTTTCTGTCAGGTGATATCGCAACCCTTGTGTTTTCCTTCTGGTCAAGCGATGGTCGTTCTTTCATCTAATGTTTTACTTAGTTTTTCTTTATATAACTTCGATCATGGATCGTCTGATACAGGGAGGGACGCACTGGACTCATTGGGCACTTGCTTTAGGAGAAGTCCTGAAAGTAATTTAGGGGCAAGGCAAATCACATAACTTTCTTGGCTGACCTGATGAAGCCGTTCCTCTAATTTATTCACGCACACGAGAATGTGGCAAATTCAATATATTTCTTGGAGTCGATAATTTGATTTCTCAGTCGAAACAATAGCACCAGTTGCCTCTACAAATTGTTGAGGATGCTCTTCCAGAGATTCAGATGCTAAAACAAAAGTGGATTGGTTTTTTCCGATGGCGCTATTTTGTAGGAGATGGCATATCGTGTTCTTTGTCCGAGGAGGATCCACATTATTTATGTAACCGATCTCGTCTAGAGGAATAAAATTTGATTCTTATTTGTTAAACTATCAACAAACTGTATTTCTTTCAAATTGTGTAATTTCTCTATCTTTCTTACCACATAAGTAAACCAAATGCTTCATGCTGATCTCAAGCGACCTGTAGCAAACACAATGTTGAAGCTCGATAAAGCCTCATCCAACAACATCACATGAGATATCCAAATGAGTCCGTGCTAGAAATTCAAGGAAAAATATGTGTTCAAGTGCTCGCCGAATGGTAGATCACACGACAAATTTCGCTTAGATGATACAAAGTCATAAACAATACACAGATCACCATCTTAGTCGTATGGAATCTGAATATACGCGGCATCACAGACGAATGGAATGTCAGCATACATGCCTGCTATCGCGCACCTCATGCACTCCAGCACTGTGAACAGGTAGCCAAATGCAACTGCAACCCAGAAATGCATACCAATTTTGCCCCAGTAAACAGAGAGCGGCATCCAACGGCTTATAGAACCTACAACCTGGAGAGCTATCTCGAGCAGCATGCCCATCACCACATGAAATCGGAAGAAGTGAGGCCATTCTTTCCTCCTCACAATGCCCAGGTAGGCTGTAAAGAAGTAGGCCATAAGGAACCAGCCAGGCAAACGACCAATAACTCTGAGGAACGGGTACGTAAGGAACTCGAAATCTTCTAAGAAAGGATGGAGGTGGAAGGCAGTCTCAGCATACATCCATGTCTCATGGAGGGGCATAAGGTATGGAATGCAAGCTAACACCCTCCACCACCACCTCGGCTTTTTGGTCATGGCAGGGTACCGAAAGCTCGTAGGGACATCCTTCGATGCCCTTGGAGCCACACACTTTCTGGGATGTGCGGTATCGAATTTACGGAAAACTGGTAGCGTGCTTGGAAATTTGCCATGATCACCTCTCTGAAAAGAGGAGCCAATTGAAGAATGTGAGGTACCCCAACCTGCGAGAGTACAAATGAAGACAAGTGCATAAAATTTTGCTATTCTCATCTAGAAAATGAAATCAAATTGAACACCATATAATAGATATTACCAGATCATCCAAGAACTCTCTGACGAATATAATAGATATTACACTATAAGTTATTCTTGCAATTGAAGATTAGCACAGAATCATTTTAACACAAGTGCAATGCAAAAGTAAGAGATAAACTTCTCCAAATATTTCAATGCCATCTACAAAGCGCAACCAATAAAAAATTAACCTAACAACCAAGAATATGTACCTACCTCTTGTGTGCAAAGGATCGAATTCTGTAGAAGAACGACAAAAAACCCGTGCTCTTGAATGCAAGAAACGAGAGAAGTATGAGATATTGGAGTTACTAGATGCTCTGCAAGGCCGAGGTTGAAGTGCTGCGCTGCCCAAAGTCACCATGCCTCCATTTAGAATCATGTCCCTACTACATGAACCAGACCAATGTAAACTCATTATTACCATAATGAGAACAAAAAAACAAATTTTGACAAGTTAAATCTTATCAAGTGAAGATTTGAGAATGAAAAGCAACAATAATAACATTGCTAAACAATTGCAAACCCAGTATAACCTTGTATTAAACAACAAAATTGAAGCTGAATGCATGACTCTTACAGATCACAGTAGAGACATTAATGGCATAACAAAGAACTGAAATTTGGCATGAATTGTGTGCATGACAAGTCATGAAATCCAAATTTCCGATTTTGGAAGAGTTTTCCCAATACATAAGATTCCTAGCGATATCACGTTTCAAAAACATCCATGAGATTAAAAAAACACAAAAAACTAAAAGAGAGAGAGAGAACATGATTGCAACCCTTGCAAACTAAAGCGCGAGAGAGAAGAGAAAGTGGCACCTCTACGACAAGGATCTGGCACCGAGCGGACGCCGTCGTGGTCTGTAGAGGGATACGAGAGGAAGCGGCAGCGGAACGAGGGATCGGTGAGGGCGATAGGGTTTACGCAGCGGCGAAGGGGGCGGAGACTTGAGAGTGGTAAAGGATATGGTTCCTTCTGCTATATAATTAAATATTTTTTGGATTTTTGCAAAAGAAAATATTTTATGTTATTTTTTAAAAATTATTATTATTATCTTAAAAAGACCCTCTATTTTCAGTTTTTTTAACCAAAATACGTCTTCCAAGGAATAAATTTTAATTATAATATATTTCGAAACTTAATAAGATTTTGTGAAATTTCAATTGAGTAAAAAGTATAATTAATTTAAAATTATTATTCATATTTTAACACTCAGTTTAATTTTAGTCAAGATTTGGTTCAAGGGCATTTTTAAAATAAGAAATTTGCATTTTGGCCACCGTACTTATTGCCTTTTTATTTTGCCCTTTAAATTAGAATATTATATTTTTCTCTTATAATTTGTAAAATAAAAATAAAATATTCCCTTATAATTTAAATTTACATGTGCCCAAAAAAATCTATAGATTTTTGCTATAAAACAAATTGATTATAATTAATTATAAGTCGTTATTTTTACTATGCAAATTAAATTATGAATTTGTACATAATTAAGATATCAAGTTCCATTTAAGATCATCTATCTCTACCGACCCTATAGATATAAGGGGAGGTTCATACAGGAACATAAGCAGAAGGTGCATGGTGGGGTAAATTGTAAGTTGTCAGTTCTTAAGAATCGACTCATAACAACTACGTCAAAGATGTCATGCATCCATCATCTGCACTACCCCTTGAGGGCAATCATATATCTCTTGAAGATGTAATGGAATAACTATATGTTTTCTCCAAACATAAAATACTATGTACAATGATACATCTCTATGCGATTTAACTTTAGTCTATTTCCCGGTTACTTGTCTGATCAATAAACTCACTTATACGTAAATCAAACTTGAATCAAGATGATCTATACAAAAACTAATAAATCTCTCAAAAATTTCTTTCATCTAGACTAAAGAGACCAACCTCTTAAATAATGGACACTCCAAAAGTTAACTATTCTTACATTAGTGATCTTAAAACACAATAATGGTTTGACCTTGCTTACACCCTCTAACTTCCACTTAGACCGCTAGAACAAATATATTTCCCTTTAGAAAATAAAGAAAGAACTGATGCCAATTTCCTTTTCAATTTCCCCAAAAAAATTAACACGCAATCCTCACCCTTTTTCATCCTTCCTGTGTGCCAAAATTATCAAAACGCAGTTATTGTGTCATTTGCTGTGTCATACTCTTTATGTAGAAGAGTTAAGTTTCTTCTCATTTCTTATGTGCTAAAAGTATCAAAATGCGGTTAAATAATTGGCAATCAAATTCTAACATGATTCCTTGTTCTCTCTTTTCTTGAGTCACCATCATTGTTCCACCCTTCTTGTGTGCTAAAAATATCAAAATGATCACTTATATATGTATAGATGGATGGATTGATAGATATAAATTCAACTTTAGATGCATCACAAACATGGATAGATTAGTCAATTAGGTGATAGCTCCAGAGTGATAATGTCCCGCTGAGTTCTTACTCTTGTCGCCAATCAACAATGATGGCTCAAAGCCTCAAACACAGTAAGTGCATGATGGAGATGAAGGTTTAAGCATGGCAAGGTGGTTGATGAGGGCTAAGTGTGACGACAGTCAAGGATGATAGCTCGAGCAATACATAACAAAGAAAAAAATATTTATCATTTTAATATGTTATTTTCTTTTAAAAAAATAAAATAGATATGAAGGTTTGAGGGTGTGATTGGTGGTGGCACAGAGCTAGCAATTAATTGATCCCATCAAAATTGTCAAAATGGTGGGGTTGACTTGTCTTCAACAAAAACAAATTAGAATTTACTTTTATTTAAAAAACTTGTGAAGATTTGGGTTTCCTTTGGTTCAACACGATTTCCACTGGATACTCTCAATCTCCTCCCTGCCATGAATGTCAACCAAAATCAACGCATCACCTCCCTACAATAAAAACCTCAAACTTAATCATTATTTTGGGTGTGCCAATTCTCTGTGTTTCTCTTTAATTTTGTTTCTCAAGGCTTAAAACAGTTCAGATTGGCATCCACTTGAACGAGTCAAAGAGAGTGACAACTAACAAAAGTCAACTCAATGATCAACTAGGTCACAATCTAACAAAAGTCAGCCATAAAAAGTACACTTAATTAATAAGAGTTGAGTTTTTAGGATCCGAACATTAAGTAAGACATAGTGAACATAGTGTGGCTAGCCAAAACCTTCAAACACCATAGTAGAAAAAGAATCGTCTTCTTTGAAAGCATGACACGACCGAGGGAGGTAAACTTCTATCGGTTGTTCGAAGAAATATTCGAATGAAATGACGTTTGCTAATAAAGCTCACAAGAGCAAGCTGAGTTCATATGCTACCATTTTGACTTTGTGAATAATTAATCGGTTAATTAAGGTGTAATATGGACTTAACAACTATTACATGGCGGTAAAACTTTTTTCATCAATGTCCAACTTACACCAGAGAAACATCTTTTAGTTGAACCTAACTCAACTTGTTCTGTCGATGTCGGAGCGCGGACTCTCTTTATACGATGAGCAAGGAAGGGCGGGCGGGCAGTTCATGCTGCACCTTCTTAACCAAACCAAAATGGAAGTTAAAGAATCGTATCAGCTACTGATGAACTCTATGTCATCCTCCGCTAGGAACATTTTTCCTTTGTTTGCGCTGGTGTTCCTCCGGCCAGAACTTGGCTGGCCTCGCTGTGCAAAGAAACATCATTTTCACATCATAAACAAGGTGAAGGAAGCGATGTTACTTTCTTGAATGTTTGCGCATTTCTTACCTTCTTCAACACGAATGCCAAATAGAGGTATGCGACATCCCACTCATCTTGGGATAATGTACCTGTACGAGTCAAATGCTTAGGTTGAGGTTAGCGGCTTGAAATCAGACAAATGAGTATGCATATAAGGATCTTACTCTGGTCGTGATTTCCATCACCTAGAGCACCGAGTCTCCGCATTAGCTCAGCGTACTCGGGTTTTTTTAGGTACTCATTAACAAACTCATGTGAGTTCTTTGCAAACACAAGATCCAGGCCATACTGTTAAAATGAAAATAAAATCGAACTTACGAATCAGTTGCAACGAATGAGGCTAGTGCTTTGTAGGATAATGTGCTTGCTGATCATGAATGTTCGAGTAAACTAACTGTTTATGCTCGGACTTTGAGTAGGGCACCAACAACCCGTTCATAATACGTAAAAACATAAAAGCATGAAATGCCTAGATTTTATGCGTGTAAGGTACGACTACTTGAACCGAGTAAAATAGATTTATTGAACAAAACACAAATAGTGAATACTGACTGGTGACCATGATGTGTATTTCATTATGACAATAGTCCATAATACTTTAGCCAATCTAGCAGTAATTTTTGTGGCATGGTCCAATTCAGTTCATGGATCAACCCAAGGGGCTGCTTCTTAAGAAAAACTGATTGTAAATTCCATCTAAAAAAGATGATAATGTAGTCCTAGAGTCTAATTAATAAGGCATGACATTGAACTGATAAACATAAGCAAACATAGCATTCGAAAACTGAACTAACAAGTCAGTTATTGGCCAACAAAGATGTGGAAATTGCCAAATACATAGTAGTTGTTTCAGGGTTCCTCCTTTTATGGAGATGTCATAAACATAGACGGAGGATGGCAACTACAAACAATCGAGAAGTGATAACAAACTTATTGTTGGTACTATTCCTATGAAAGATTCCAATTGAGCATATAGTAGTTAAGTATTCCCAACAAACTGAGAACTAATCATACACCATTGTCAGTTAAATACAAGCTGAAGCAAACTTTTGAAGATAATAAACCAGATAACAAGACATGCATGAAAACTCAAGGACATTATTATCCCATTGAACAAGAATTAAACGATAAAGATCACCTCGTCCGCTAGGGACTTGAAAACATGAAATGGGACAATCCACTCAGGACAATCAACCGCATCCTGCATGCATAGTTTGGTTAGGTATGAATGCTGCAGTCAAAAATATGTGAACTCAAAAACGAAAGCTATTCCATTTCAAAAGAGAACTGCAAATCATCATATTATAGCTATTTACTAAACAAACCATACTGCACATCAAGTTGATCTGCAAAGGCAATTCCAGGACAAACAGACACAAATTTTTCGAAATGGTATTTTGAAATTTGCACCCCGAGTCCTGGGGTCATGAAATTTTAAGTGTAAATGGAATAAGAAAGGTCTTTAAAGATAAATTATCTTATTTTTACAATAATCATGGTACATAGGGACAAGGAGCCAAAAAACAGTGGGTAGATTTGGCTTTTTGCATATTCTATTCTTGAAGATCATGTTTCCCAAGATATGGAAAGCTTAATCAAGAAAAAGACAAGTAAAAAAGATGGAGGATTTGAAGAATCAAAATGTATGCAACTCAGGAAATTTACAAAACTATATTGAAATGGAAATTAACTACGACTGTTGAATCACTTAGACAGCAAGCATACAGTAAACTATGAAGAAAAATGGCAAAAAACTAATTTGAGTGCCTATATTCCTAGAATGCATTAACAAAATGGTGTATAGTATAGGATACTAATGCAACATTAAGGAGTTTTATGTTCCTCCCCAATCATCATATTGCATTTCAGAATCTGGAACAACCTACTGTAAAAGTGATGGTACAGGCATGAAATACACCATCTAGTGGATAAATACTGCAGGATACTTGTGGTAGCATTTGGTAGGTGGTCTACCATACTTCCGGTGATGACATGATTACCACATTTGGGAGCTAATTTCAGGTTATACAAGATCATTGATAGATCACCACATTTAGGAGCTAATTTCAGGTTATACAAGATCATTGGTAAAATTTATTATCCGTGAGGGAATCATGTAGTTCTTGTAGAAAGGACTCCTAAGGAATAATTCTATGATCACACCAAAATAGAAAGCTGTCCCAATTATGTAGTTGCACCTGTGCTACTCATTTCTCATTTGACGAGTCTGAGATACAATTTATCCTAAAAACAATGTGATATATAGGAAATTATCAAGAAAGGAAGTAATTTTTCAAGTTCTAGTTTTGACCAATCTCTCTATTGAATTTAATAGAGCATGATCAGTTATGTATACAATTAGTTTAGCCCAAACGTGCACCAAATAATAATATAAGTCGAATAAGCTGAAACAACCTCTGGCCAGGTTTGAGAACATTGATGATAAAGGGGGTGACAATGGACAAGGTACTTGAATACATAATATGCATTCATTCAGCTCTTATCCAACAAGGTGATGTAGGACCAACGTGCTATATATTATTTCTTCAACAAATAGTATAATGCAAAATCACATTGAGATAAACAGTGGTATCTGGCATGGAGAATTTACCTTTTGGTTTGAAGAATAATGGCTTTTCAGCCACACCCCCAAGTAAATAAAAATGGCTTGGTGAACATATATGGCACGCTTCACAAGAGTGATTATAATATTAATCCAGAGATGAAAAGTACAACAAGATCTATAGGTTGCTAAAACAATATTATCCCAATAAATGATCTCAAAGAAATGAAGTGGCATAACAATTTCAAGTAAATATAAATTCACTGATATGCAACATCAAACAAAGTGAAATTACATTCAAAGAAAGATGATTGCATGGGATGCAGATTAGTGATGGGCATTGTAACCAAACACCAAAAAGAAACATATATAAAGAGTGAGAGATGAGAGAGGTAAAAGCTTTAATCATGCTTTGTTACCTCCAAATGAAATTTGTACTTGATTCCAAAAGGACTGGAAGCTTTAAATTTCTGAAACATGTAGTGTTAAGAAAAATTACTAAGA
Organism: Kaempferia galanga; assembly: GCA_037974795.1. Lineage (NCBI taxonomy): Eukaryota > Viridiplantae > Streptophyta > Magnoliopsida > Zingiberales > Zingiberaceae > Kaempferia > Kaempferia galanga. Next base: position 13,049 of record JBBPFP011689676.1, read on the forward strand.
TTTATTATGAAATTTAAAAAAAAATCATAAATGAACATTTGAATATGTTGAGATAAGGGTAAAGCATTCCAACCTTCAACATATATTCTTCCTCAAAAGATATCCAATAGACACTGTTACCAAATTCTAAACCATCGGCTGTAAATTACAGAGCAAGGAAACCATTAAAAAAAAACAAACTCAAGCAGGTAAAACAACCGGAGTTCATTGTAATACAATTAAATGGCACAAAATAACCCCAAAAAAATTCATAATGCACATAAATGACACTAAATAAAATAAAAACATAATGCCAATAGTGAAGCAGCAACATCAGTCCTACAGTTTTGTTCATGTATATTTTTGAAAAATGATTAAAAATAATAACAAAATGGAACTAAACATTGTCTCTAACACACACATATTACTATCAACTATAACATGGATACAGGAGGTTGGTCAAAGGCTTCTAGTTTTAGAACTCTTTATCCAAATAAGTATTATGATGTTCTTGATTATTCATACCTCTTCGAAATAATTTAAAATTTTCCAAGGAATCCAAATATATTACCCTGAAGATGGTCACATACGAAAAGTGTAACAGATGGAAGAGTGAGTGACCAAACTCTATTTTACATTTGCAGATTGCGTAATTCCATCAAAATCCTTAATGACATATCATCTACAAAATCTTCATATTGAAGTTTTGTTATTACAAATATAGGAAGCTAAATGAAATAAATTCCTAAACTTCCAAATAAGCTGAATCACACATGCTATTTCAACAAAGATTTACTGAATAGGGATACAAAATAACTGAATTCACGCAACCTTATGCGTAATGATCTAAGAAACTTTGTTTCAAGTATCAGTGACATGTTCGCAATTTACTTTTGATGAAATGTTACCCAACGATGAAATAAATCAAAATGAAATGAGTAAACTACTGCATTTTCAGAAACATCAAGGGTAACAACAGCTTGAAGAAATAGAGGCCATCGAGCAAATTTAAATATGGCAATCGAAAGTAAATACCTTCCCTGAGTCTTTTGACGATTACATTTGCATCAGGCATTGTTCCTATAAATATTCCTCCAGGCCTAAGCAAGGCAGATACATTTGCTAATGCTTGCCTGGCTCGTACCTCAGTTGACCATGAGTAATGTAAAGCAAACTGCATCAAATCATTAAAAAATATCATATAATTAACTTATTAGAGCATCAGTTGTCACTTATGACTAGCATGTGATTGTACATAGCATAATTTGATGCAATTACAAATACAGGTATCTTCAAAATGGAGAGTAGATATCAATTCTAACGATGAAACACATGATGCTTTCTACATTCATCAAAAGAGTCACCTGGCAGCTGCAAATGTCAAATGGAGCATCATCTTGCAAATATCTATCTAAAGGAACCTGAGATAGGAAAAAAAAAAATTATGCTAGGATGTCTTGGAGTAGTATTCCTGAAAGGTATACTAAATAATCAATTTCTGACATCAGATAGCAATATTCAACAACCAAATGGTAAAATAATAAGCTCAAAAGCTATTTGCTTGTAAATAAATAATGAACTGCAAGAAGAGAATGAAACACTGTTAATGTTCTATATGCACACACAAGTTCACGAGAAAACCAAATTACATTAAAGGAAAATGACATTAATCCTACAATGCCGCTTTTAGGTGCCAAAGAAAACATAATTTGACTAATATTAGGCAGGTTCAGACACTTATGAAACAACTAACACCTCAGCTTTCAATACACTCATGAGGATGATGATGAAAGAAAGATGACAGAGATCATTACCTCATAAAAATCAGCACAAATAAGGCGTGCAGGGAAACCAAACTTCTTCCGGCGTTGTTGCTGTTCTGAATCTCCATTATAGCGGGTTCGGCAGTCTTTTATCTGAACAGAATATATATAAATAAGTTAGCAAGTGAAATTAATAAACATCTGTAAGTGTTTAACTGCATTATATAGATAGGCTGCTAAAGCAAAATTTGTTATGTTAAAAGAAAGACAGTGAATAGAACTGTGAGCTAATGAACAAATATATATGTAGGTGGGTTAGAGTGTCTAGACCGATGATGTGCGTTATCATTCAGTAATGGAACAGGAATAATTTAACAGTCAGACCTGGTTTTTGTAGAAAAGGTTATATAATTTGCACCGCATACAACTTTTTTCCAACTATCCTTTTCTTTTCTTGTCCTCTCACTTCTTTGTGTAAAAAATTTTAGATACTCTTTTATTCTCCTCTAGCTTCCCCTATTCCTCACCCTCTCCCCTTCACTCCTTTTATTCCACTCATTATTGGATCATAGTCTTAGCTTACTTATACTTCCACCGCTCAGACCATTCAGCCGCTGCTTATGCTCCACCAATTCTTAGGGAAATTTTGCCATCATATTATCCTCTAGTTCATTTCCCCCTTCTAATATTATCTTCTATTCTCCTTGTAGAGTTCTACATGGACTAACCGCTACTATGTAGGATATGCTCACAGGTAAGCCTAGATAATTGGTAACGGGAAATGTTTTGACCCTCACAGATTAGCTGGCAAAATTGAAAGAAACCATACAATTCAAAATGACATATTATTCAATAGCATACCAGCTAAAATCTACATCATTCCCTGTGTCCTTATCGACATCTCACTTCAAAATTAGTTACCCAATTTGCAATGAACGATAAAATAATAGATGAAAATGGCACAGATATGAATATGTTTATCTCATGCAACACACATGAGGAACTTCAATACATCAAGTTCATAATTATTAAATAAATTATAATCGTTGTATTGTAATGATAATAAAATGAATAAAGAAGATGTTGAAATTACTGAGCCTTCTGCTATGTCGACGCCCACGTAATATCCAATTTTTGCCTTGTCCCATTTAATCAAATCACCACCCTATAAAAAGAATTGTTACCAGAGATTACTGTTTGAAACAAACAAAACTAGAGAAGGTATTCTTTAAAAATTCTAAGAATCTCTCCTTGCACCTAATGAAAAGATTCTTGATCGAATGAAACCAACTACAAGTGGGTACTAAAGAAAAATGATAACAATAGCACAAGTGCCCAAAGTAGAGCTAGTAACTGTCCAGAATGATGCTACTAACCTTTCCACAAGCAATATCAAGAACAGCATCTTTTGAACGGGCATACAACTGAATGAGCACACTTTTAATCTGTTCATCGAATATGAACAAAAAGAAACAAGTCAAAAACTAGTCATCGACAAAGAAGCGCATCACCCAAAACACTTTTTTCACTATATTTTGGCCTAGAACCCGAGTATGGTACATTCAATCCTAAAACCTAATTTTAATCCAAACGAACCAAACATGACAGAGACCAGTAAAGAGGTAGTATGGCAAAGAGTTAGAACCGACAAAATTTATAGATAAATGCAAAAATGAGATAGCAACCGACCCAATTGTTGAGTTTCTTCAAGTGGATGATGGGGCTAGCCTCGCGCTCCTCCAGCGTCTGATTGGACCTCGCACTGTAATGCTCCGCCACTCTACGAGCATTCTTAAAGCTCTCGTCATCCGAAGCACGCGAATCGCCTGCGAACGACAGTTCCGACCCCGATCAAAAAACCCTAGTTTGCGGTGCGAACGATCGGCGGCACAATTGGGGAAAAACCGAAACGCAGCCAGTCCGATCTACAGAAGAGAATAGGAAGAGCTTGGGATCGAACTACCGTAGGGATCGTATCTGAGCTTGGATTTGGGCGGTCCGAAGGAGGTGGAAGGACTTGCTTCGAACCCCCGCTTCATGCTCCTGCTCCTACTGCTTCTGCTTTGAAATAAAAATCGAGTTTCTCGTGATCTCTCGCTTCGCTTCCGAGACCCGATAGGTAACTATTTTGCAGAGTAGCCCTCAAAGTTGTTCGACTTTTAGAGCAAGTCCATTGTCCAATTGGTGGTGGATGATACGGGTGAAAAATATAAATTCTTATAGTATCTTTATTATTTTCGGTAGAAAAATATTGAAAAGGGGAAATGTATTATTCGTGTGGTAAAAAAAAATGATTCGTTCGTTCCAGCGTCTCTATTAATTTATCTCTGGACCAACACAAAAAAATTAAATCACAGTGGCTACTAAATATTAGTACAAATGATTAAAATATGGGAGCGATATGTTCAGGCACGTCGAATTTCAATCTCTTAATCTTTTATGATAATTTTCCATATCTTAACTATCATATCGGACATTGAGAATGTGCGGTTCCGTAACATGGAATGGGTGATCACAATGGACAGCCGTTAATAATAATTAGTAGATGATTTCCGTCCCTACAGAATGCTCAGAGTGACGTCGTGGTGACTGTGAAGTCAATGTTAGCTGAGACGAGGGCAACCTCCTTTTGCGAATGAAAATCATGGACAAAATTATCTGTACAAATGAAACTAGTGACCAATATGAATTGATGAGTGAATCTTATGTTACAATTGATTGACGATCGATTTTTTTTGAGATACGAGGTAAATTCATTTGTGCAAATGATTAAGCTTTTCTTGCCGCCGGAGAACTACCAATAATATCTTAGCCAGGGCGGAGCCAGTGGTGGCTGGGGATGGATGCAACCGCCGATGAGAAATTTTTTTTAAACTGATATTATATATTTCAAAACCCTCATGGTCAATTTGATGGGCCATTTCACTATGATTTGTTACCGAAAAACTTAAATTTACCATATATTTCGAAAGCTCTCAAACTAAATTATCAATTATTACCACTTTTACCGAAAGAGTATAACAACTTAGAAAGTTAAGTATTGAATTTTAAAAATAAAATATATAATAATAAATAAATAAATTGAATCATAGAACACGAAGTGAGAGCGCTAAATTAAAATTAAATTGAGTTCGAATTAAATCCGACAAATAGACATAGAGATAAGAATTATGTTGGTTCAAGCCCAGATTGATTTAGTCAAAATAAGTTTAAGGTTTAAACAGTTTAAATCGATTTAAAACAAATTAGAGTATTTTTGAGTTTAAGAAAGCCTTCACTTTCCCTCTTCCCCTCCCTTTTCTTCCTATCCACGCTGCAACCCCCACTCTATCATACGCCACCATTGTGCCTTTGCCCATCCATCTTTTATTTTTCCTTTCCTTTTCTTATCTATTTTCTACTCCTTTTCTTTAACAACAGTAAACTTGAAGTTTTTCCTCTTCTCAAGCACGAGAGTTCTTTTTCCTTCTCTTTTCTCTTCTCCAACAAGCAAGAAACGCAACATCAACTTCCAACAACAAGAGCAATCCTCGGCCCTCGCATCTTTTCCTCTTCTCATATTTTCTAGGGTTTTGTTGATGATCTGGTATGGTTTTGGGAGCCCACGTGGAGGATAACGTGGAGGCCATCCAGGTACCACGTAACGCATGAGAGGGAGTCAGCCTAACGCCACGTGGTAAGACACCTGATCATGTGGCCCGTCTCGCCCACCTTCCCAGTAAAGCCTAAGTCTTTATGCGGGGTCAAGTGACCAGACGCAGGATACCCTGGTCGGGTAGACGAAAGTCCAGCTACATCCGATCGATCTGCAATTTCAGCTCAGCCTGGTAGCGATCTGGACGACTCAGACTGGAGGGGCTATACTTGGCCTCATCCAAACGGTCGAACATGTCCAGTCGCTCGGCACGACTATAACATCCGACTATCTGGGTTAGCCATTCCACTAATGACAAACACAGGCCTTCAAAGCCAGAACACAGATCCTCAGAGCCAGAGTATAGGCCTTCAGAAACACAGACCTTCAAAGCCAGAACACAGACCCTGAGAGCCAGAGTATAGACCTTCAGAAACTCAGACCTTCAGAATCAGAACACAGAACTCCAGAATCAATAATTGAGCTTCTAGCGTTATCACCGAACGCGTAAGCAATTCGGCCAGATCAGACTGCAGAACTGCCTGAGAGCTCCGCTCGGCCAACCTCCGCCTATCAGCGCGGTACTATTTGCTTGACCGTAGTCAGACTGAGATTGCTACGTACAAAACGCAGCGCAGATCCCTGACACGTGTCTGGAAACAACGTACCTGATGCAGCCCGGCGT
>JBBPFP011690766.1:0-19105 GCA_037974795.1 Kaempferia galanga
TACTATTTGTTCGAGTGGAACCGCTACTGACTTGAGCGTCGTAATACCAAATGAGAGGACCCCGTCCCCTGTTTGGTAACTAACACTCTGTGTGATTACTTTCATGCGCCGGACGGACGGACATACGCGACTCCCGCCAGCTTAACCTCGTTCCAACTCAGCTTAGCACGTGAAGCAGCAGCTCAGTCTTCTCCGGCCCTCCAGTCAGCCGTAGCTCCCAGCTGTCCATCCAATCGGGCACGGGGCAGGATCATTTTGGTGTCTTGCATCAGGTTTGAGAAGATGGAGGATCCTGAACGCTTCACTAGGGTGACTCTATCCCAAGAAGACCTCGAGTTGTCGGTGTTTGCACGAGTACAGAGGCTATGTCAACAACAAATAGTTGCGGTCATGGGGGGTTCCCAATAAATCCGTTGGCTCGGTTACTGAGCCCCATGCTCAAGTTCGGGGGTTCCCAATGATTAATTGAGTTTCTTATTTATATAGTTTGGAAAGTAACACTAAATTATAGTTATTAATAAAAAGCAGACAAATAATTTCAACAATGAAACATTTAAAAAAAAAATCCACCCCTACCCCTCCCAGGCCACTCCACCTACCTCAACGGTTAAAACCGTCGATTATCTATATATATGGATGTATATATCAAAATCATCAAATCCGGTTCATCACCGGTTCTGCAGTTAATCACCGGTTCTGCAGTTAATTGGGGGCCTGAATCAAAACTGTCCCGGTCCTTGCGAGCCTACGATTCAGGCCGGATGACCTGGGTCAACAGATTGTTAATCTGGTTTCAGGCTGGGTTGTGTCCGGTTACTTGGGAACCGTTGGCTGGTTTTTCCGTCCATACCATAAAATGGCCTAAATGCGTTTACTAGGCCTCTACGTGCGAATCCATGGGCCTGATCCGGCCCTGTATTCTCCATTCACGATTGAAGCCCATTTCCGCCCTCCCCAAATTCGAAAGAAACAGCGGGTTTGTGTGCGGGGCCGAAAGCATTTCCAATTCTCCCGCCCTCACCCTCCCTTGTTGCCGGCAAGATCTGCCCACGGGCATGGCTTCTCTCTAGTGACTGTACTCGCTCGCAACGCTGGGGTCGCTGGTAATGTCTCTGAAGCGTACTACTGTTTAGGTCATGATCTCTGTCTCGGACAGGCCTCCGAAAGATTCGATATCTAGGGCATTTTCTGGATGTGAATGAACTCTTTTTTTGGTTTGTTTTTGAATGTATGAGATGCTTGCTATTGTAATATTATTTTCTTTAACGATTGAATGGGGACGGAAAAATTAGATCTTTTGGTGTCGAAAAATCAAGGCTCGGTGATAAATTGATGATGTTCCAATACTGTGCGATATTTGTTGAGATCGCAGTCTTCAAGACGGAGATGGTGGTTTTCCTTTTCCTTTATAAGGTCGCTGACTTGATCTTTGAAAGGTCCTGATCTAACTAGTTCGTTTTGGCCTGAGAACTCAATTTAGTTGTTTCGGAACCCATTTTAAGCTCCCCTCTCAACAGTTTATTTAACCAAAGACCATATTTTCCAAAAGCAGTTTAATTAGATATGCCCCTTTCAATCGTTTTTTGCTGCTTATAATTCCTCCTCTAGTGCAAACCCTTGTGCTGATTTATGGTTTTCACACCTTCTAATGAAAATCTAGCTGCTTAGTTTTGGATTGGTGTTTCCTCCTTTATACCCCCAATTTCTCATTACTTTTTGATGCCAATTCTTCTAATTTACTGAGCACCAATGTTTTGGCCTTGTTCTTGGTAACATGGCCACCTTAGGAGTTTAGTGATATGAGCTGTTGCTGGCTGTTCTCTTTCATACTTCTTCACATTGAGATAAATGGTTCATTGATGTTTAGGCATTCGAAATCGGGGCTCTATCTTGACAATTGACTAGCCAGGGTAGCTTCTTGTTGTTGTTGTTGTTCTGCCTCCCATTTGAGTGGTGAAGTTAGCTAGTTATGTTTGTAGGAAAGTTAAATATTTTGAAAATAAAGAGAACTACATTACAACTTGGAATTTCTGAAGTCTATCAGGATCTTCGTATGAAGAGGAGCTCCCCTATAACTGTAATGTGGTGCTGTGCTGATCATAAATGAGATGTGATATGCCTCAAAGGCATTGGTGGTGACTCAAGTTACTTTACCACATTAAGAGCAAAATGAAACATTTGCATTGAATGTAGAAATGACTAGCACCATTTTTCCTTGGTATTATTTGAATTAACCAACATGTGGCCCACTGCTAAATGCTAATTTTCTCTAGTAAATTTAATGCGTTGATATTTTTTCCATAAGGTAGTTGGATACTATTTCTTCTTTTCAGTTTGAACACCAGTCTCTATTTGAGTTGTTTAGCTTTCTTAGCCACTCTTCCTATTAACTGTGCTGTTGTTAATGGGGTCTGTAGACATAAAAAGCTTCTTTTTTCTATGTCAGCATAATAGTTCTGGTTCCTCATTTATCTAATAGGTTGTAATAAAAGATGTAATCATGATAGGAAAGTAGGATTACTGATGAATATTCACATAGCATGTTTAACAGTGTACAGAAAAGTAATTCTTATCAACAATTTTCTGCTGAATCCAATAAAGTTTCATATGCTTAGATGCAGAGTGAAAGCAGGTTTAAATCTGCTAATGGGAACAAATCCATCAAGACCAATTGGTTCAATCACACATCCGCATTTGAGGAATTTTCATGTCAAGAAAAATTTCTGAGCTCTGCCTTTTTGTTCTCTTTATCAACGCAAAAACCTCAACCTGAAAAAGGTGCCGATGACATGTTGATTTCAAGGTATTTGTTCTCAAAGGTTTTGCCTGTTTTTGGTATGAATGTTTGTCAAAATGCATATATGGGTGTCTATTAATTATATTGAGAATTCTTGAGCATGCCCCAACAATCATGTAAGCTTTAGATTTCCAAGCCTTTTCCCAATAATTTTAGTGAAATTTGAGGAAGATAGAAGCATTTTACAGCGTTGCAATTTTTTGAGAAATGTATGCAGGTGGTATGAGGTAGACCCATTGCATAGTGCATATGCAATATGTGAGATCATGCGTGGTTAGTTTTAAATATTTATAGTGATATCTAAAGAATTTATTACTTGCAAGATAAGTACTTTAGTTAATATTTACAAGTTATGATATGGAATATGATACTTTAAATTTTAAATCAATTTGGCTCTTCTAAATTAGTTCCAATTAACCAAATAAGAAAATTTTCAATTGCACATACAGATTGCACATGTCATATGTAGCTACCATGTGCTCCCATTCAAAATGGGCCTTTTTAGATCTGTATTAAGTTATCTATATAATTTTTCAAGAATTAAGATTTGCGATTCCACTTCTTTCATACTTTGCAATCATTTCAACTGTACTGAATCCTATTAGATGTTCTAACATTGAACTTAAGTAACACTTCATCAAACTTTATATTCATCATCATCCTCATCAACGCTATGTTAGTTCTCTCAATTGAATACTGTGCAATATTATATTACTAGCAATGTTGAGATCTATTAATTTTTTTTTTTCAATTATTTCAATTAGAGATTTCTTTCGTCTTCCTTTACACCTTGCACATTCAATTCTAGTTTATTCAACCAACTTATCTAATTATACAACCTATTGACATTTTGAACATGTTTATAACTTCTTAACATATTTCCTTTCATTTTATTGTTCTTGGAGCTATTTCTCTTGACTTCAGATGCTTTCCGTTTAATTCAGGCACTCTATATTCTATTTATGATATCTACAGTAACTCTTTTTTTCTTGTTAATTAAGAGGATCAATGTTTGTGAAACTCCTATTGGGATTCCATGTTGATTTGTGATAACTATTCCTTTGCTTATTTCCTTATTATTGAATATTTTTGTCAATTCTACTTAACTTAAAACCTTTAGTTTCTAAAATTTCTCTCTACAATTCAACCTTCAAATTTAATATTTGCATGCATGTCATTCAATGTTAGGTTTTGGCAATTTAAGTTTATCAATATTTTCTTCTTTTCAGTGCCATTATACCAGATTCTTAGTGATCCAACACTAGTTCAAAATGATATTGTATGGGCATATTACTAATTTAACTATTTAAATAACTTTTATGTGCTTTTATTATAAATGTGAATTTAGCTCATTCCTTCATCTTAATATATGAATCATCAGGTCAGTTGCTTGTAAAATTCAAGGATCTGAGCTTCTGCAAGTACAACATGTTGAGAAGGTAATTTAAGTGTATTGTGTATTATAGATCTTTCCTTTATTGGCTATAATTTAATAGTTTGATATTGTCAATGTTGAACTTTATCTTTTGCTCTTAAATTTGCTATTTACTTTACTAGGGTCATTGGGCCTAATCTTTCTTTTATATTGTTCAAACATGTTGGCAATTTTTTTTTCCACATCAGGCTATTGCTCATGTTGATTGATTCAATTTGTAATTCTAATCATTTCAGGCTTGGAAAGATTTTTGCAACATGCAGATGGCAGGCAGGAACTATTTAAGGCCTGGTGTAACTTCTGCAGTACAGGACCATAATAAATTTCATGAATCTCTGCCACCCTCCCACATGGTTAAAAAAGTTAATAATTCACATAAGATTGAATATTCATGCCATGAAAACCGGAGCTCCAAAGTCATCTATGATTCACACTGCAGATCACATCCTAGAGAAGATTCACTGAATTGTGGAAATTTTAGTAAAAATGATGAAGCATCTTCTGAACCAAGACAACCATTTGTCACTGAAACAGTGATGCCACAAACTTCTCATATAATTGTTGATACCAATGAAGCTGTGTGTGATTCTGTTGATAATATTGCCAATGACATATTTTTAGATGCTCTTGATGATGATGAACTATTGCAGGTAGGATTTATCAATTTCTTTTTTAGGGAGTTCTAATCTAAAATTCAGATATGGTTGTCTACTTGTCTGCTAGAGACTTCATATAAATCATAGTTATTATGAATTTCAGAGTATCGATGTAGACCAAATAGTTATGGAACACTATCAAGTAACTGGCACACCAGAAGGTTCTGTATCTAAACAGGCACCTTTCACTCCAGTCTCTAGAAGTTACATAGGATGCCCTCGTGAAGACGCATTCCCACCGAAACTTTGTGAGTTATGTATTCATGGCTCCAAGGTAAAGTCTTTAGTGCAACACAAGCTTTTTGGTTACTAGTTTATACATTCTTCATGGTATTGGCATGTGCAGCTAGGTCAGTGCCCAGGAGCTTCAGTTCATTTGCAACAGATGAAAGATAGGCTCATTATTGTCTCAACTGAACTTCTTGATAATGCTTCTGAGCTTAGTCCTGAACACTGCGAAAATCTTAATCAGGAGCGGTTTGTCCTTGTATACATGTACTTTAATGCTTTGCTACATGAGAACTCTTTTCTCCTTAATGAATATTTTTTATTGCCTCTAATATTTGTGCCAGTTTACATCTCAAAAAGAAGATCCAGCATCTTGAGAAAGACCTTTCCCTTTCAAATCAAGATGAAGAAAGACAGAGATCATCTTTCATGGCATCAACAACTACTTCAAGGAATTTTCAACTTGAGATTCCCTCAAGTTTGACAGATCCTGTCAACTTTAACCCCCAGGCTTACATAAGAAATGAACCAGGAGATACTATGACTTGGAGCTCACCTACTCCATCCTGTTATGCAAACCAGTTTGGGACTACACCTGCAGACAGACAAGTATTTACTCCAAAGCTTCTTGACATTAATTACATTGAAGGATCTGGAGATAAAAAATGGAAAAGTTTAGACTTTCCATGGACAAAGAAACTTGAGGTGATTTCCCCCCTTTAAATTTCTTTTGACTTTTCATCTTTATTAAGTTTGGTACTATTGAATTTTCCTTCTTCCTAGGCTAACAACAGAAAAGTGTTTGGTAATCACTCATTTCGCCCCAATCAAAGAGAGGTGATCAATGCTACAATGAGTGGTTGTGATGTCTTTGTTTTAATGCCAACTGGTGGTGGAAAGAGTTTGACATACCAGGTATAATATCACTGTAGGCTATATACTTAATTTTTAATCTGTTTTTCCTGTCTAATATGTACAAAAATTTAGTCCCATTTTTCTTAATCTTCATTAGGGATTGTGATTCACATTTAAACTTTTATTGTTAAACCAATTTCTGTTATTCTAGGTAATATTATTTGAGAAGCATTACATAACTGCTATTTTGGAGAACCGAAGTACTAAAATAAAACTCATGTAGCACAAATATACTTTTCTTGGCTGGTTTATATAATCAGTCATTGCTCCACATATCTCTTATAGAAGTTTTCTTGCAGCTTCCTGCTCTCATCAGCTCTGGAGTAACATTAGTTGTCTCTCCTCTTGTCTCACTCATTCAAGATCAAATTATGCATTTATTACAGGTACTATAGGCAGGGTAATGAAGTTTCACTATTCACAAGTAAAATACTCTAAAATGAGCTGTTTTGCATTTTTTTTTTTGAGCAGGCAAACATTCCTGCTACTTATCTTGGTGCCAATATTGAATGGGCTGAACAACAGGATATTTTTCGGGAACTGATGTCTGATGTTTGCAAATACAAACTACTGTATGTCACTCCAGAAAAAATTGCAAAGTAAGTTTTTTCTATACGACATAGGATTATCATATTGACATCATTAGCTGTTTCATAATTCAACTACAGAGGCAGTGGACAATGTATTATATGCACAAACAAAACCATTAATGCTATAAAAGTTAAAATGTAGGTGATGCCAACATTGTTTGATCCTTTTTGTCATTTAGTAGTTGAATCATTAAAACTTTTTTATAGAAAAATATACAAGGAATAACACTACGAAACTTACTTAAAAAATATTGAAAAGAGTTGAGCTATTACTGACAATTTGCAGTGAATTTCAGATGAATGAATAACTGGGCTATGATAAACTGAAATTATACCATCATTTCAAGAGGTCAAAGCAGATATTATAATTTGCATTGATACACAAGGTCTATTAGACTATAGTTATAAGAGTTAAATTAATTAGAATGGACTGTGTAATAGGTAGAGAGTCAAAGAAAATATTAGTCAATTTCATTTGAATAGTACTAGTGATCTAGTCTTGCATAGAGCTCGATAAGTCCATAAAGCCAGCTATAGTTGGGAGATACACTGCTTGATGACGATGATGAATGATATTGATGGAAATGACAGAGGTCCTAAATACAATTTATTACTTGTCTTTCCATAACTCAAGGAAAAGCCTTATCGTATAGAAAAAGTTGGTGACATAACTAGAAAGAGGATAATGTGGGGTGTTGCGACATGAACACGATAAAGACGACTAGGCTTTGTTGACATGTTTAAAGGAGACATAGAGATGCACTGAAGAAGTTGTGACACTTAAGTAATGTGAGAAGAGGTACAATACTTTCCAAGATTTTTTTTTTTGCTTAGAAGTGATAGAAGCCATACTCAATATAATGAAAATGTCAATCTAGTTTTACTATACAGTTAGGACTATCAAAACATGAAGGTTTTGTTTAGTTAGGCTTTCCTCATTAAAGATCATGGTAGAGGCCCGTGCAGTTGATGCTAAAATCTAAATAGTTAGGTTTGGGACTGCATGACTACTTTAACAACTAGTAGGTTCTTCTGATCAAGCTATATTTGTCTTTATGTGTTTTGTTTTTTAATCCCAGTTTTAGTATTTGGAGTTATTACTGATGTCCGTGCATAATCGTCTATCGTTCCTTCTTTTACTGCTATCTTCAGTCATCAAACAAACCTCAGTGGAGGATAAAATATCCAGCTACTCTGGTTGTTTCAACTTGCTATTTTGGAGAATCTGATTAATTTTTAAATTAAATAATTGTTATGCTGTTGTTTTGGTATTTCACCTCCCTGATTTAAAGTCATTTAGATTGTTATAATAAAAGTTAAAGATATGCAATGTCTTTCCATCAATCAATTGTAAGAAAGTTGATTTTTTGCTTTCTTAGTTTTTTTTTTGATAATTTTTTATTTTGAAAATTTATATTTTGACCACAGGAGTGATGTTTTGTTAAGGCATCTGGGATCTTTGCATTCTAATGGATGCTTGGCTAGGATTGTTATTGATGAAGCCCATTGTGTAAGTCAATGGGGGCATGATTTTAGACCAGATTATCAGGTAATTTAAATATCTTAAAAGTCAACATCTTATGGAAACAAATAAAATTTAGTCTGATTTATATGTTTCTTTAATAGGGTCTTGGCATTTTGAAGCAGAAGTTTCCAAATGTTCCAGTACTTGCTTTGACTGCTACTGCAACTGTCAGTGTAAAGGAAGATGTTGTACAAGCTCTTGGTCTAGTCAATTGCATTATTTTTCGGCAGAGTTTTAATCGCTCAAACTTATGGTAAGTGGTTAAGTGCTAATAAAATACTATCAATCTCAATTTTGTTTTTGGTTATTTCCCTCCCTTTTTTCCTTTCAGGTATTCTGTAATACCAAAGACAAAAAAGTGTCTAGAGGACATTCATAATTTCATCAAGGAAAATCATTTTGACGAATGTGGCATCGTGTATTGTCTCTCTAGAATGGATTGTGAAAAAGTGGCAGAAAAGCTACAGGTTTTTTCGGTCAAATAGCATTCTTTTTAGATACTTGATAAGGGATGAAATCAAATTTTTGCCTAGCAGTCCACTGTCCATTATGCTTTCTCTTGTGTGACTATGTTGGGTATTCACACATTGTTGTATTAGCTGGTTATGGTTATTCTATTTACTTATGTTTGGGGTGCAACATATCCTCAATATATTTATATATCAGCTGTTGGTTTCCTTTTTTTTGTTAAATGAAGCTGCAAGTTAATTATTCCCCTAGAAGATTATATTGTAGATTAACTTGCCAACTACAACTTCATAGTTGGACATAAGTTTCTTGATTGAATTCTAATGAATTATGTTTTATGTTTTTAGTTGTAAGTTTTTATTTCAGTAAGTTCACATCTTCAGTAGAATAAGTCTAAAGGAACTCTCCAAGTCAATGATTGTCTGGTTAGAGAAGTTTTGGTTAAGTTTAATTTAAATTTAATTATTATTATTATTTTTCAAAATTTGCAATTCAGTTTATTTCTTAATTTGATTGAATCATCTTGGATGTAGGATTATTTCTTTCCAAAAATAATTTAATTTATTTTCTAAGTTTGTTTGGGTCAAAGTCTTTAAAAAGAGCTCACTTTCCCTAAGCTGATTTTTTTTTTGTTGAGTTTGTTTATTTCTTTGTATGAGATTGTTTATTTTTTGTGCCACATCAAATGCTATCAACTTTTTATGTGACTATTAGACTTGGAACACTTAATCGGCTTCTCCACAATCTCTTGAATCTCCTTCGTGCGTCAACTGCCCATCACTTCTATCCCTTTTACTCACTTCATCCATCTTCACCCTTCCTTTGCTACCTTACAAAGTGCAAAATCTTCCATGACCACCTTCCCTAGCAACTTGCATCCACTTCCTTCTCATCTTTCACAACCTAACCTAGTTAACTAGTATGAGGACCACCTATATACTTGATTGACTATTGTTTGTGGCCTCCGACCAAAGCCCTATCCTCTTTCAACTTTGCTACCCCTTCATTGATAGCACCCCCATTCACCTTCCACTAGCCATTGTTTGCCTCCTTAAGCCGCCATTCTTGTAGGATCCCATAGTGACAAGCTTTGCAAAGCTTCCACTTGAAGAAGTTGACCATATCTGCTTTGCTACAACAGCAAGGAAATCTTCAGTCTCCTTTGCCAACAACGTTTTTTTTCTTTAACCTTGTAACACACACCAAGTCTTCGTTGCAATTAGATTTGATTTATATGGATCTTCTACATAAATATGGATTTTAAACTTATTCCTTTCAACACTAGTGACATTGAGCGTTCTTACTATTGTGCTTGTTGCCCAAGGCCTTGCTAGTGGCCCATGCAGGATAATATTGCCATCTGTGAGTCATGAAGACACACAAGACATATCTTTTTAATTTGTCATCTCTATTGCATGCTAACCACTTGTCACATTACAGCTTTGTTCTCTCCTTTAGCTGAGATCTAACAACACATAATCATTATAAATTAGAGTAACTTAACAGCAAAATTGGTCAAAATCGAAATGAAGTTGCTCTCTGTGTTGATTTAGCTCACAGAGAAGTGAAAGGAAAATAAAGGGTTCAACCATTAAGTTTTAATTAAACAAGAAAAATTGGGCATTAGACCTTACACATCCCAAATGGCAATTGTATCCTTATAAAAAGTAATGACATAATGACATGAAGGATATATTAGATCTTTTGATTAGATTGATTAATTAATTGCTTTTGATGTTGATAGAAGGGAATCCTATAGATCTTATCTTGTTATCTCCTGTGTTGCTAGACCTCCACGCTTCACTCCTTCAACTATGTCATTGTTTGTAGTTTACCTTGTGTCTAGCTTCGATACTTCAATTCAGTTTATTATCATTACTTAAGCGTATCGTATATGAATGCAATCAATAGATTTGCAATTTAATTGTTTGACCAAGGTTGGTTTAACTATTAGACTTGGTTGGGTCAATGTTTGTATCGCCATATAATTTAATAAATTCATCTATTGGTTTAGCCACTAAATTGATTGTTCAGTACTTATTTGATTTGATTTTCTATCTAATTTTTATAATTATGCTTTGTTGCAATTGTTGCAGTAGAAGAAGCTTCATCTGAATAACAGAAGTAGTTGTTTATTATTATTATTTTTTTGCCAACATTCTTTTTCTCTATGATGTTAAATCAAATTGAAATACAACAAATTAAAACTAATTGATTGGTGTTTGCTAGAGACATTATACTTAGAGATTTGTTCTCCTATGACGTTAAGTCTAAGACACATTATACTTAGTGAGGGTTATGATTTAGATGATGTTTGCCACTTTTTCTTACTCATTGAAAAGGACCCTAATTTAAATTGATAACTCACCTAGAGTTGAGTCTTAATAGAGGAAAATAATGCAAAGTAGGAATTTAAGTCTATTTTTTTTTTTAACATTTGCAAGTGTTTATTGTGGTAAGTTCTCTTTAGGAGAATAAATCTTTAAATGGAAGTCTCTAAGTGGTTGTCTTATTTAGGATTTTGGAGCAATTTTGTTAGAAGCTTAATTTAATTTGGTTCGTTTTTTAGTTTGTATTTGGTTCATTTCCTCAATCATTATGTTGTTAAGACTTATAATGAATATTACTTGATCATAGGATAACCATATTTGGCGCTGGGTGAAGTTTTAATAGTGACATTTTTTTAAAAGAAAAATTTGCTAAAGATTAGAAGTATGCTCATTATGTTCTTTGTTTAGCAAACACATCTACCAGATTGCTTCTTGATCATAACTATTGTAAAAATTGAGTGTCTTTTGCATCATCAAGACTATTGAAAATCCTGCAATATTTTCAGGGATATGGACATAAAGCAGCATTTTATCATGGTAGCATGGATCCTCTTCATAGAGCTTACATTCAGAAGCAATGGAGTAAAGATGAGATCAATATAATATGTGCAACTGTGGCATTTGGAATGGGTATTGCCTCATTTATTGCATAAGAATTTTCCTCCATTTGTAGTCTAGACATCAAAACTTGATCCTAATTTGCACATACTAGGTATTAACAAACCTGATGTACGTTTTGTTATCCATCATTCTCTCCCAAAATCCATTGAAGGTTATCATCAGGTAATTTTTGAAATTTATCTATAATTTTAATGGGGCATAACGCCTTGAATTTTTGATAGGTATGACATTGACTAAAAAGTTTATCATTTTGATTCTTAGGAATGTGGACGTGCTGGTAGAGATGGTCTAAGATCCTCTTGTGTATTATACTACAGCTATAGTGATTACGTGAGCTGTTGCATGCTTCTTATTGCATCTCTCTCTCTCTCTCTCTCTCTCTCTCGCATAATATTTTAAACTATTTCTTTGACAATGCAACTTTCTTTTTTTTTTCTTGCAAGGATAGATACGTGTGAAGCACATGCTTACCCAGGGTGTGATTGAGCAAAATCCTATGCCACCTACAGCAAGACGCAATTCTTTAGCAAGCAGTGACAGAGTATTAGAAACAAATATTGAGAACCTGCTTCGTATGGTACTCAACAAACTTGGTGCTTTCTTAGTAGCAAGTTGGAAACAACATACCATGCTCACTTTTGTACTTCAATTGCAGGTTTCCTATTGTGAGAATGATGTAGATTGCAGACGACTATTACAACTGATGCATTTAGGAGAGAAGTTTGACCCAAACAACTGCAAAAGAACCTGTGACAACTGTTCAAAAATGTTGACCTGGGTTGACAAGGATGTAACTGATATTGCAATTCAATTGGTTAGAATCTGTTTTTTTAAGTGAATATATTGATAAGATCATTGGCGAGCCATAAAACTTGGTTCCTTACATATTATGTTTCCATGTTCTTGGTTTGTAGGTTGAGTTGGTAATATCCACAGGAAAACAGTACTCAACATCCCATATTCTTGACGTGTACAGGGGTTCTCTTAGTCAAAATGTGTGCATTTGGTCACCTGAATTTCACGTTCAAAACTATGATGGAAATAAATTTAAATTTGCCAATAATATTTTACTTATGCTGTAGGTCAAGAAACATAGACATGATAATTTGAGCCTTCATGGAGCTGGAAAGCATCTAGGTAAGGGTGAAGCATCAAGAATTATTCACCATTTGGTTACTGAAGATATTCTTGTGGAAGATGTCAAGAAGAGTGATATTTATGGATCTGTGTCTTCTATTCTGAAGGTAGTATGCCAACTATAAAGTATTTGATGTGATCTATTAGTAGATTATTTTAGGGATGAGATCCTGTTTTTCTCCCAGTGGTAACATTCGCTATATAGTCAACACTTAATGATGACCAAACTTGTTTTGATTCTGCAGGTAAATGAGTCTAAGGTCCAAATGCTTCGTTCTGGAAAACAAAGGGTTGTATTAAGGTTTGCACTTTCCCCTCTGTCCTACAGTTGGATTTATGTTTATTTTTTTTCTTCTTTGAGTTAGGGTGTGTTTGGAATGGTAGAATGGAAGGGAATCAAATCTGAATAAGATTAGAATTAAATGGAACAAAATGAAAAAGGGAACAATATATTTCATTTCTTTGTTTAGTTGTAAAAATGCAAAGCAGTGGAATGTTTTTTTCCTATGTTTTACTCATTTAGTCTGACTCTTTCTATCAATGATTCACTTGGTCTGCATGGTTTGTGCCCAATCTACCTTTTTCCCAACATTTCTCTCGAAATATGTGGCTTTCTTGACCCAACATGCTTGGTTCAATCCAGTTAATCCACCCAACATGCTTGGGGTCTAACTTGTCCAGTTCACTAGGTCGATCGATCTGATGGATAGATCCACCATGATAGCACACATTAACATTCCATCATCTTTGAATCAACATAAGTGAAAGATGTGAAAGGTTAAATAAGGTTTTCCTCATTGCCTAGGTTTTTATTATGATGATTTTAACCTTGTTTTACTCTAGAATTAAATCATCACCTAAGTGAAGAGGAGTACAACTGATGGGGACTTGTGAACCTCAATTTTGGTATAGCTCCCCACTTTAAACTTATTTGAACTAAACCTAAATAGCTAGATTGGTTACACCATTAGATACATTTCGAGGGTTCTGGAGTCTATAGAGGAATCTAAGAGTAAGATCACACTCTAGGAATCAACTCGAGAGGGAAGTGTGATCAGATCATAGCAATGAATGGCTAACCATCACAGTTGAATAACCACAACAATGAAGGAGAGCCCAAATTGTAGAGAGGATAAGATCCTACCTCTTCACTGAGGATTCACTGCTAAAAGGACTAGTTAAATAGCATTCACTGCCAACACAGCATGGAACATGCTTGAAATCAAGAGAGGAACAGAAAAAGGAGGTTCTAGAGAAGAGGAAAAACAAACTCAAATCCTTGGAAACTTTTCCTTTCTAGTCTCTGCCATTACATGTGCATAATTCAAGTGACTTCCCATTGCCCTTTGGTGGTGAGGGAGAGGAGCATCACAAGAAGGGAGCAGGGAGATTCAAGGAAACAAACCTTGGATTGGAAGAGGAATGAGAGAAGAGGAGAAATGAGGGTGGAGGCTTTGTTCTAACTTGATCCCTCAACCTCTCGAGTAAATAAAGGTAGAGAAAATTCCAATCACTTGATCCTTGCAAACGTCACAATCCTCATCTAAGATGAAATGGAAACCAATCATGATCTTTGTTGCATTGGAAGAGGAAGGAAGATGATTACCAAATGAGAATGGTGTGCTACCCACATTGTTGAAAGCTATCAGAATCTCTGTTGCAATTGTGGAGGAAGTCAATGTTCCATAGTGTTGTTGGCTACAAATGGGCAGCGATGAGTCCACCGAAGCAAAGTTTGGGTTTTGGGAAGAATGGTTATGTATTGGGCCTATGATCCCAACAGATGTAGGTATTAGCACAATTGTGCCTTAGGTGTTCATGTTCAACTAAGATGTTTAGATGTTCGATGTGTTTGACAAAGAGTGTAAATTAAGATTACCTATGCAATTGGTGTGTGTTATGAAATTTGTAGGGATTTAGTAGGATGCACACGAAGCTTGTGACTAGACGAGGTTGAGTCATATGACTATCTTGCTTTGATTAGAGGTCCATTAGAATTGGCAAAGAATGGTATGACACACTATAAGACAAGGAACATGGAGTTGGTTCGACAACTTTGACGGCATCCACAAGAGGTGGACTACATAGATGACTTAGCAAAGGATGATATGTGGAACAAGTCGGTGACTTAGTGCACTGAGAGGTTGAAGACTTGATAGAAGGTGTACTCTTGGGTAACGTAAAGCTGTGACAATTTGAAGACATCTTAGTAAGATGTGAGAATTTATAATCTTACATTTTAGGTAGATTTCTACCTAGATGTGAACTCACTAAAAAAGGTAGACTTCTACCTTTAACTTGCATTTTTATAAAAGCTATTGCTTTTTCTTGTTTTATCTTTATTTAAAAGAAATATTTTTGTATGAGATTTTTTCACCTTTGATAACAAGAAATATCAAGCGATTTTTATAGTAGTGACTTATCTTATTAGTTAGTATGTCGTGAAGTAGGATCTAGGGGTTCGAACCACATTAAATAACTTGTGTTAGTATTGCGTTGCATGCTTTTGGTTTATCTTAACAGGTTTTTTTTTGGCCTTGCAAGAACACACAAGAGAAAAAAAAATTCTGTTTGCTTGTCAAAGCACTATTCACTCCCCCTTTAGCACTTCAGTCAACTTTATCGATCCTTAATAGTAGGGATTAGATTTCATCTTTGATTCACTGACCAACTTGGCTTTAAAAGCTTAGTTTGATGTGATCATGTGTTTGATGGAACTTTTGATGCAAACTGATAGACAAAGGGAGCAAGATCATTTTATCTTTATAAAAATGATAGCAGGCTACCTGAGATCATCATTGTCATCAGTTGTCAGTATCATCATCATCAAGTTGTGTTCTTCCTAAGTATTCTTTGTCAACCGTATAAATATTATCATTCAATTGAGCTGTATGCCTACTTATATCACTAATACTATTTAAATTATTAAAATTTTGATTAAATTAATTAGTGTTTTCTACCTGAGATGTTCGGAAATAAATTATCAATAGTGTAATCTACCACCAGGATTTTTGCAACATGGAGGCAAACAGCGTATTCCATTCTCCATGATTCCCTGCTTCTCAGGAATTGGGCAAGTAGCTTAGTACTAACATTTATACTTTGCAAATTTTCTACAGAGATGTCAAGTAATATAATACAATTGATTTTCCAATTCTTGAAACTGTGTTTTCGACGATATCATGAAAGCTCGCTTCCTAAACATGCATAGCAGTGCCCTATTATCAATCTACAAGTTTTGGCAATGTTTTTCACATAATTGTGTAGTGCTCAGATATGCTATTCATTTTTCCCCTGTTTATACTGGCTTATTTCTATGTGTGTGTGTGTTTTAGTTTAGTTTAAAATTTTTGTTAAATTTTTCTAAAATAATTTCATCAATAGAGTTTTGTCAACATGATTGTATATAGTTGATTACCTTCAGATGAGAAGCTTTCTTCAGATAGGCAACTTACTATTAGTATACCGATGATATTTTGTTTAATATGGTATAGAAATGCAGCTTCACATTTATATTAATGTTCAAATGTGATAGCGGTTAATGTTCATATGACACCAGGTTTCCTGCTTCTGCAAAACCATCTAAAATGAGCAAAACTCAAGGGACACCAGCAAAGGGTTCGTTGCTTCAAGAGATGTTGAACCCCACAGTTGCTGATGCAGATGCTCCTCCGCAAAATGGAGTAGATTTGGTAATATGCGTATCCATGTCATAATGTTCTGGTAAACAGCGGTAGCTAAGCCATTTAGTTGAACAGTTATTATGTTCTAATTGCAGAATCTTTCTGCCAAACTTTATACTGCTTTACGAATGCTAAGAACAGCACTTGTAAAAGAAGCTGGTGAGGGGGTCATGGCATATCATATATTTGGGTAAGTTTTTTTTAAACAAACAGTAACTAATGCACAAATATTCTGCATATCCATATTCTGTGTTGACGATGCTTGATGAATTCTTATTGCTATCTCAGAAATGCCACATTGCAGCAAATCAGTAAGAAATTACCCAGAACTAAAGAAGAACTTCTGGAGATCACTGGCATCGGCAAGTAAGTTTTTCTAAAATCTACTGTAGATGGAATGCTATAGGTATATTCAATCACATATTTTAATCCAGGGCAAAGGTACACAAATACGGAGACCGGCTACTAGAAACTATAGAATCTGCAATTGCAGAGTACCGCAGAACAAGTAGGAACAGCAGTAGCAGCAGCAATGATAATACTGATGGAACAAAGAAACGGAGAAGTTCAGGAAGTAATGACCCACATAATAATGATGATTTCTCTGAAAGCACTGTTCAGTCGAAAAAACGACTAGCAAGGCTAGTAAATGAAGAAAGTGCACCATCAGCTGCTGCAAGCGATGGTCGGTGTATTGATATTGATCTTGACGGTTATGAGAGCGAGGAGTCAGTACCTGCAATGCAGGTGCCTTCTGGTAGAGTTCTGCCAAAATGGTCAAGGCCAACACACAAAAGCAACAGCCCTAGAGGTGACCTTTTCCAGCAATATGCATACAAGAAGTAGATCAGGCTGTGAGTTTCTCTCGGGCCTTCCTATGGCTCATGGTAATGTGCAGGTGATTTATAGAAGTCAAATTCTGCTGCTCGAAGGAGGATTCTGATGCCTAGTTTGGACGTTTCATCCTTCAACATGCAATCCATAGTCAAGTTATCTTTGACATGGTTGAACCCAAGATTTGCTCGACTTTAAATGTGCAGAACAAGGCAGTCTGCAGAACCTGAACGAACAATTTCAGCAGTGATGTTAATAGTTATCCGGGTGGTGATATGTTGGTGCAAATGCAATTTGTTAACCTGCTGCGAAATTAGACCGTTATGTTTCAGCAGTACTATATATCTAATATTAGTGTTGGATATTCTATGATATAATAGAAGAATGCAGGTACTAGGAACGAAGGGATTGCCACAATGATGGCGAAATCAAAACAACCCGAGTTCAAATGCCTTTAATAATCTGTTTACCTGGATAGAAGGAGAGAAGGGGAGAGGATGAGAGAAGGAAAAAAAAGGAGACAATTGTACATGATTTCAAAGATCGATTGCATACATTTTTGCTACTTTTCCTTCCACTTGGCCTCCTGGATTTCTTAAGGTTAAACCAGAGTAAAGCTGGTGTTCAATACTGAAGGATTTAAGTTAGTTTGCAGTTGTTCAAAAGCTTCATTGATTGAAAAATTATCATGGCCAAATTGAGTCAGAGCTTTAAAGTCTGGCAAACAATCATTTGAAGATGCCACTTGTAAACTTAATCTGAGTTTGTATTATCTTAAAACATTCTTATTGCAAGTTAGATTTGAAGGATAAGTATTTCATTTTTGATAAATTTGATAATGATTATCAATATGCTTGGCTGCTAAATGAATTAGAAACATTAAATTTAGCCTTACTCCAATTTGATAAACACCTGCAAAACAAGCTGGGTTCATTTGAAGTTTTATTTTAAATGAATATACTCGGAGAACTAATAGTGTTGGAACGGCCATCAAACTGTTTGTAGTGTCAATGTCTTTTATCTTAAATTCTAATGTCTTAAATAGATTTATGTTAAAATGATTTGGTAGTTATAAGAATATAAAGTACATTTACTTTCTGATTGCTCAATCAAACACTCAACTAGCCGAACGGCACCGGAACCGTTGCAATTTGACTTGTTGAACCAATTGAACGAATGAATTGACAACTTGATGGATTCATTGCCTACTATGATAGAAGAACATATTCTACATTGGTGCCCTTATAATTTTTTGAATTTTACAATAGAATATGGTGTTAGTGTAGGATGCATTAATAATCGAATCTGAGTTTGATAATGGTAAAGGGTTTAAAGTTAAGTATTATTATTGTTCTACTAAGTTAAACTAAGTGTGTAGGAAAGTCTTAAGTGATCTTAGATAAGTGAAAAATCCTAGAGAAGGTAACCTTAGGTCTTAGGGGAGGTAACCTTAGATTGTGGAAAATCCTAGCTGCGGTTGGTCGGGGATCGAACATCTAGCGGAAAGTTCTGAGGTATCGGATGCTGAGCAAAAGTCCAAATAATCTGAAGGATCGGATGACAAAAGGTAAATACTCCTGAGAGTAATAGGTGAGGACGTGTTCCTTGTTGAGGAAACAGTAGGTGTCGACCCGACTTAGGATTTTAGTTGAAATTCAAAAGTCAGGACCGAACAGTCTCGAGATTGTCAAACTTAATTTTAATAATCATATTTTAGTGTACTAGCTTTATTTTGCAGGGTATATTTGGTATTTGGGATAACATGCCTTGCAAAAACCAGAAAGCATAAAGAAAAGTTCTGATGAACAGTGTCCGAGGTGCCTCTGTTATAAAGGAAACACCTCGGCTGATGTGGCCAAAAGCCTCTGTGTAAAAGCGCGAAGCCG
>JBBPFP011691860.1:0-19098 GCA_037974795.1 Kaempferia galanga
ATAACCAAGTTAATATTTGGATAATAGATCATACGAGAACAAAGGTTAAATTCTGACGGGAACAATCCTTGGGGGATAAAATCTCTTCCACCTAAAGAGAGTGCTCAATCATGGTAGTTTACTCCTTTCATTTTATTGTAGAGTCGATGATAAAGGATGCTTGAGATGAACAATTGTGACCTTTTTGCCACATGATCAACTATGGATTTTGTAATTAGATGGCCGAATTAACTATGTAGTTGCAGCCAAATTAAAGTTAAATGACTTTCAAATTATGATCCAAGGTTCTCAAATCACAAGTAGATAGTTATTCTATTGTACTAAAAAGATAATTACGTTCATCTCAGATGCCTCTTACAGTCCATTTCCAGGTTATGTATGTGAAGGGAGGCAAATTACGGAGTCAGCTTATAGCCGACTACTAATTAAGTTAACTAGGGAGTTGGAGGGATATTTTTTCCCCATGAGAGTCAATTTATTAGAGTTGATGAAAATGGTAGAAGTTTAGTACGAGTAAAATAATGGTATAACATTGTTTAGGAAGAATTTTAGGTAAAATTTAAGTTAGAGTTGTACTCTATTTGTTTAAGAAAAATTTATCCCGCACACAGTATTCATAGAATACAATAAGTATTTCTCTAGATACAAGGAATCTATCTTAGAATAGTAACAATAGAAATCTTAAGACGTTTTAATCAAAGAAGAAATCTTCATAATGCACGTATGGAATATATCATATATATGAAAAGTTAGAAGAAGCTCTTGTTCAATTATATATTCATCCAACTTACAATACAAATCGCATTCCTTTCCAGATAACATAATGTCCTTTCACTTTAGCTTATTTATCCATTGTGAAATTAACAACTTAGATATTAACAAAATTTAGGTTAAGCAATTGCAAATAATGGTGACTAGAATGCTATAAAAAAAATAAAATGATAAATCAGTTAGCCTCATTGACTATTTCTGGGTGGCCGGTCTGATTCCACGGAAATTTCCCATTGATCACCAGGGTAAATCGTGAAGCACTCGTGGTGGGTAGCCAAGAAGCCCAATATCCCTTAGTTATGAATCCATTTAGAGGAAAAATCTCTGCAAATGTATCGTAGTTGGGACTCAAATCGTGAGTATCTGGGAGACAACTAAGTGCCTTTACCACTGCATCATAGCCCCAGGGGCTTGACTAGAATGCTATAAGATCACAGTCAAGGTGATCATGATTTTATAACCAACGACAAAATTATAATTAGGTAGTTGAGTTGGCTCTGAAATTATAATAAAATTGAGGCCAAATGACTATAAAATTATAATAAAATTGAGGCCAAATGATTATAAAATTACAGCTAAGAGGTTGCAAAATCATGAGCAACTGACTCATCAATCAATAAGACTATTAAACGATTACCTTCTCCGTATTGGCCCTGGGATAGATTTGCAGGAACACTGGAAGTGAACGAAGTCGTCTTTTATCACTAATAATACTATTAAATGGGTCAATTTGTAGTGAGGTAGGTTGATCTATTAAAAATCTATTATATGATAGGAAGGGTTGGATCATCCAAGATAAATTGCAAATTAGACGGACTAGTTCACAAGCTTGCTAAAAAAGTATATAAAAATATTGAAAATTTTAAAGGCAGCTTCGTTGAACGAATCAAGTCTCGTGGTTTTAACATCTGGACGACTGCATAACTCTCTTCCCGTGTTAACCGCTTCCATGCCACGGACCAGACGCCATCTGGAAGACGGAACCGTTGGCAGCCCTAATTCTTCCGCTCGCTAACCCTTAAATATCCACTTCCGGCCGCCGCCATTCGGTCAGCATTGTTCCCTAGCAGAGGAAAGGGCAAGTGGGTCTGTCGAGAGTTCTTGCTTGTCGGAGATGGCTGTACCATCCACGGACATTTTCAAGCTAGGGTTCATCGGCGCCGGGAACATGGCAGAGAGCATCGCTCGGGGTGTCGCCAAGTCCGGCGTCCTCCCCCCACCTAGCATCCGCACCGCACATCGGCGTCCTGAGCGTCGCCTCGTCTTTGAATCATTTGGCGTGCTAGTCCTAGAGACTAACTCCCAGGTATTATTACCCTGCTTATTCCTTGTCTTTTCGTTGCGTCGGTCACGTAGGTGATTTTGTTTAATCTGTTGGCTAAAAAAGCTAGTTTTCTCGAAATCGTTGTCTAATTAGTCCCTTTATATCAACTTGGAGGTGTAATAATTGAATAAAGTGAATTCAAATTACTTTTAATCTGCTGAAAAAGGAAAACCAAGTGATAGATGATCATCACCATAACTACCATTAGATCCTACATCTCCCAACTTCTTTTAGTTTAGATGCGGCTATGATAGATGAATATCATCTGTCGCACAATTAGTGCTACATGAATCATGAACATTCTTTATAACTTCTGAAAAACATGAAAATTCGACCAGCAAATGATTAGCTATGAAAATTCAACAAACAATAGAACACAAATATGCAATGTTTTAGTTATTGTCTGGGCAGAACTTTATATGATCCTTATTAGTTGTTTGCAAGCCTCATTCATCCAACAAACTCATTTTTACAAGAAACACCCACAATTTTATACGAATATGCTAATTTATGGGCATATGCAAGAGTTTAGCCATAATAGCCCTATAGAAAATCTGGTGCATGAAGAGGATGCTCCTTCCCTATTTTGGTTGGTAGGTGGGTGAAGCATACCAAAAACACGAGAAGTTGAAAATGGACAATCCGATTGAATAACAAGTGGAAAAGAGCTTGTGTCAACGGCTGAAGTCATTGGGTGATCCCTACAGAAGGTATTAGATTGAACTAGAAACGATACTCTTCTTACATAACAATATAGCATGAGCCTAAACAGGATTTTTTGGATCCACCATTTTTAAGAATATGGTAAATTATGATCCTATTAACCTTCTATGAACATGAATAATTAATTTTAAGTTCATATTGCTCATCACAACTCTGGTGAAGATTCCACTTTCTGATTGTTGTGGTAGATTGTTCATAAATTATGGACTTTTTTTTTTTTTTTTTGAAAAAATCAGTTCAGAGTGCCAAGTTGGTTTGCTCCTATTTCATTTAACATAAACTTGAATTCAGTACACGTAGTGATACAACCAGGCTACAGAGATTAAAAAAGGAAAAGCCAACAACATGCAGCCAAGCATAGAGATATCATCTGTTGCTTGCCTATTCTGAGACTACTAATTTCAGAACTCCAGAGATCTGGAGTCAGGTGCCCAGTCTAAAAAATAAAAAGAAACACAAATGAATCAGCCACCACCAAGAATAAGCATATAGGAAGGTAAAGAATAGGCTCGGTGAAGTTTTCTGAGCTGCTTCTCCATAGTTGTTATACAAGAAATCATCAATGGTAACATGCTTCCTTCTAAACATCCTTGATGTTGAGTTTGACATGCAAAACATACCAAGTAAAAATATGCAGTTTAATGGTTGCATAAGAGATCCAAATAACCTCCTTCCAAGGATCCAACCTACCCCCATGGACTAACATAAAATAGGCTGAGCTGCTAGAAAAAACTCCAGTTGGATCCCAATGCCAATGTGTGACAGTGCAGTTAAAGGTATCACCCAGACCACCAAAGATTTGATGAAGCTCAAATAGGGCCTGACTGGAAATTGCTTGTCTGAAATAGATGGGGAGTGTTGGAGGCTCCAAGTTAAGTTCCCTAAGCTGGATATCTGATCATTACAAATGTCAAACGTACAAGTACAGCGCTGTTTCAGTGTGATGTCCTCAACCCAGCTGCTGTGCCTAAGAGACACCTCGGGCATTCCTACTGGCAGTGAAAGTAATTCCAACAATCAAAAGTAGGAAGCCGGATACTTCTCCAGAATGTGATCTGGATCTGTTCAGGAGCACTTCACATGGCCAAGAATTCATCGGATTTATTGCCTTCTACATTTGTACTGTGCTGCTATTATTATGTTTCTTAACTTATAATTATAGAATAATTGGATAATCTTTTGTTGAAGATTTAGAAATTTGTTAATTGCATGGTCTGTCAGGTTTTCCCAACCCTGACCGACCTACTTTTGGGTCAGGGAAAATTGCCCCAACCTAAATCCAACCCAACCCTTCTCTTTGGTGAAATCTATCACAACCATGTTGGAGTCTAGCTGGTTTCAGGGTTTTCCTCAGATCTGAATAAACTTTAATTACACACACACCACAAACAACCTTTTTATAACAAAAATAACAACAGGAAACAAACCACAATCCCTAACTTATACAATGTTTTTGTCGTTTTTAAACTTAGATTAGGGTCAAGTTGGGTAAGATTAACATTTGTGCAAACCATTCATATTCTTTTTTTGCATCTCGTATTAAATTTCTTATATATATATTTTATTAATATTTAATTGAATTTAAGTTAGATAATTCTTTTGACATTTATGCAAAGGTCTGACACATTAAATTTTATATGGAAACCTGAAGCACTACCAAGTCCAAGGAAAGACCCAGATTTATTCTCCTTTTGGATTGTTGGGTTAGGTCTTTTTGCTTATGTAACTAAGAGGTAAAGAAGTGAGGTTCCCCACATACAACGAAAAGGCAGTAATGGTGTAAAAAGCTGAGCGAATAAACGTCATTTGTTTAGATGTTACTGTTACTAGTAGGATTATGAATTGAACTCCCCCTCCCTCTTGGATCCAACTAAGAAAGATGCCAACACATTCTTTAGACTATGGAACCCTTCTGTTAATTTCTTTCTTGTTATTCTGCTTTTTTTAAGATTTCTCAGCATGTGTTTTTTTTGGCAAGAACATTCCTACAAATGTCTTTCATTTACCAAGTAGTCTTCTTCCATCTAAACTCTGGGTAGTTAATTTCTGAAAGTTATTTTACTTGTTTACCATTTTGACCATTTTTATGACAGGTTGTTGATGAGAGTGACATTATTGTTCTTTCTGTGAAACCTCAAGCAGGTACAATTCTCTACGAACTCTTGATAGAGGAATAGCTATTTTAATTCAGAACACAAAGACCTAGATTTGCCATTTATATCCATTCTACCATGTTTATTTTTATGATGATAAGATAATTCATACTTGATAAGGAATTTTTGGGCATTAACTGATCTATATTATTTATATAGTGTAATTTTGGATTTTTTTTTTTTGTTGCAAATGCCATAGTCTTTCTGCATGCTTTCTTATATGGCTGCCTGGAAGGATATTTAGTTTGAGTGAAGCTTCTTTGGTACATTACTACCTGGGTTTTGTCATCAAGCTTCTCTAGTTGTGGCCTTGCATGTCTAAGAAAACAACCTGTATCTTGGGCAGGGAATTCAGATGTTTATTTTACCTTTATTTACTTCAGTTTTTTATTTGTCTTCTTACTATTATATTCATATTCTCAATGGGATATAGAACAAACATAGTTAATCACAGATAACAATTTCTTAATGTTAATTGTACCCTCTATTTTTCACATCAATTACATATTCTCAATGCCATATTGAAAAAATAGAATTTCTTTGTCACTTGTGTTTTTGGTCAAAACTTTTAATTTATTCTGTGCCAATCCAAAGCAAATCCTTATTTGATTTGTTTTCTGCTATTGCATTGATTCTCTGGGATATAGAACAAATATAAAGATCACAAGTAAAAAACTTCTTTTGACTCTATCTTATATTGATTTATCATATCAGTTAAATGTTCAGATGTATTTTTTTACTATCATATAAGATGTATTTTTTTAATTTAAGATAGAGAAACTTTTCAGATGTATTATATGAGAATTTCTCAGAGTACAAATTGACCCAAAATAAATTTAAAACAAATGGACAAAGAGAAGAGAAGACCTTTATCTAAAGTTTTTCAAGCATATTTGTAATTCCTTATTTGAGTCTTGTCATCATCATCAAGCTGAATGATGGTGTAGGTGCTAACTATTTAGAGTCAGATACATGAGTCTTATTCCTCCATTAAATCTTGTGCACCACAATGTCAGTAGTAATATTCAAGTCAATTAAACTATTTTTATTAT
This sequence comes from Kaempferia galanga, assembly GCA_037974795.1. Lineage (NCBI taxonomy): Eukaryota > Viridiplantae > Streptophyta > Magnoliopsida > Zingiberales > Zingiberaceae > Kaempferia > Kaempferia galanga. The sequence continues at coordinate 6,024 of JBBPFP011691860.1, forward strand.
ATCAACTAGAGATTTCTTTGATCTCTCTACCCCTTGCACATTCTACCCTAATTGTCTATATCCACACTGTTGCAACTTGTTTTTCTCTCACTTTATCATCTCTTTGAACCATGCCCAATTTCTCCTGGATAGGAATATTTTTTTAGTCTTATCTATCCTAACAATATTGCTTGTGCATTTAGCATTTTTCATAGTGTTGTTCCAATTTCCTAGCTCTTTGATCCATAAATATGATTGGTCATTCCACAACCTTTAGATGTCAAACATATTGTTTCTTATGGTGCTGATTGATGGTAATTGCAGCTAAACAAGTCTTGTCAGATTTGAAGCCCTTTTTATCAGATGAGAAACTTTTAGTATCCATAGCTGCAGGAATTAAGCTAAGAGATTTGCAGGTTGGTTGTTTTATTAATTTTAATTATCTTTCTCAACTTATTTCGTCATATTCAATGTGTTGATTCATGAAGATAATTTATATGGACTAATAAATGCTATTTTTTTCTCTTTCTTTATGTTCTAACCTTTCTGGTAGAGTACCTATGACTTATGAGGAACTATGGTCCTCAATAATAATGAGACATGTTCCTAACTGTTTGGGACTCTGTTACATGGTTCTTATATTGGGCTTTATTTAAAACCATATGGTTGATAGTAATTAATTATGCCAATTTCACCTTAATATATTTCCTATTTTTTCATTTTTTTTGTTGGCTTTCTGCAACTTTGTTCCAAAATAATAATGTTATATTTTTTTATGTCCTAATAACATCACACATCCAAGTCAACATTTAACCTCTTGCAATCTGTTTTATGGCAGATTTTTGACCCAAGCTTAGATTTGTGAAGTGCTATTATATCTGAGGATTTAAAGATTACTTACCCAACCTTGTTCTTTGTGCCAACTAGCTGACACATAATAGGTGAATGAGTAGGGTGATAGGGTATTTACAATGATTTATACGTCTCTTAAATTATCACACATACTCAATCACTGCTTATGCTGTTAGAATTCATAGCTATATATGCATAAATGGCAAGATGCATGATATTGATGTATTGAAAAAGATGCCCAGAAAAAAAGACTGTTCTTTGCCTGCAACAAGTTCCTTGGGATGGAAGTGATACATGTAGATCGGGCAAGATTTGCTGAGGATTGAAAGTTTACTTTTGACTATTGCACTTGCATTGGTGGCTAGTGGATTTGCACCCAAAAAAAATGTAGGTCCAGTGATACAGAGCTATAGTTCATTAATTATGCAGTTTCTCGGGTAAGAAGATTTGCATTCTTTATTCTGACAAAGAAACAACCACCCACATTGCAAATAATCTGGTGAAATATGATCATATTAAGCTAATCCTAGTGGATTAACACTATGGAGTTAGAGAAATTGTATTCTAAGAATAGTTGCTTATGATTGCTAACAGCTAACGACATTTTCCTTGTTTCTGAACTGTTATGATGAACTGGAAAAATTGCAAGTGCAAGTGAACTAATGCGACATAATTTCTTTGTCAGTTTCCATCAATTAAGCTTTCCAACTTGTTTCCATTCTCACCATGTAATTTCTCTAGTATTTTTTATTTTGGAGTTGGGATTCTGGTGTCAAAAAATCTTCAAAAATTGATTTGATTCTGCTGTACATTCAATAATAAACACAGGATTGGTCTGGTCAGCGTCGGATAATCAGGGTAATGCCAAATACACCTTCAGCTGTTGGACAAGCTGCATCAGGTGAAAAATCTATGTTTCCCTTTAAACCTAACCAATGCATTAAATGCATCATAGTGCATATTATAATCATATTGCATTATTGTATGGAAGGAGGGGCACCCTTCAGTTAATTTTTTATTTTTGTTCTCAAAATGAATGTTTCTTTGATAATTTGGGGGAAAAAAAGGGTGCCATTTTGATTTTTCCCTGAAACAATTTCCATGCTTTTAAATGCTTGAATATTCTCAGTCATGTGCGTTGGTGAGTTGGCAACAGAGAAAGATCAAGAACGTGTGGCCAGTTTATTCCGTGCAATTGGAAAGGTATGGACAGCAGATGAGAAGTATTTTGATGCTGTAACTGGTTTGAGGTACATCTTCTGCATTATGTTGCATTTTGATCTTTTGGATGGAAGCAATTTGTTATTTACTCATGCAGATTGCAGTTTTTAACATAATTCTTCGACATGATTTTTATTGACAAATATGCTATCTAATTCCAGTGGTAGTGGCCCGGCATACATATATTTGGCAATAGAGGCCTTGGCTGATGGTGGAGTGGCAGCTGGTCTTCCTCGTGATCTTGCTCTCAGTCTGGCATCACAAACGGTATCTTGTTAATAATGCATAAATGATTACTCCCAAACTATCAATCATGACTGAAACTACTTCGAAGAATTATGTGGTATTTTCAAAATGCATATAGAGGTTAAACTACTGCTGTTTCACAAAGCACTTTTGACTAGGTTGGGTTTGGGAGTGCTTTGACAAAGCATTTTTCGGGGCCAAATCATAAACATAACAGAATATTCAATATTTAAATAATATAAATCAACACAAAAAAAAAATAATATGTAAATAATGAGTAAATTATATTTGAAAAAAATAGAAAGATTATTTCATTATTTGATAGACTAGTTCATTAATTATCATCATATATTAAATAATAAAGAAATGAAAATATGTTAAAATTTTTATTCTATTAAATAAATAATGGTGTTTACATGTTATGAATGTGTTAAAATATTATGTCAATAATTCAATATATTTTAAAATAATTGTACTAAAAATATTATATAATATAAGCAAATACTAGTTTGGACCAACAAATAGTGTGTTTAATATTTTACTATGTATGTAAAAGTATATTGTAATAGCTTTATGCTAAAAATAGTGATTCAATCATAAGATATTTATATTGTCAAATAATACTTATCGGATAATATATCATATTATATTACACATTAATAAAAATATTAACATGTGGAAATTAGATATATAATTTATAAATTTTAGTTAATAAGTGTTTTTTAATTGTTTATCTATTATTATTGATAAGTTAGAGAAAAAAGTATAATAACCAAAAACTATAAGTTGCAAACAAAACATTCAAGTTCTTTCATACATTTCAGCACAAAGTGTTTTTTTTTTCAGAAATGCATTTTGCAAGCTTAGTATGGAATAAAGAGACCATTCATGCATTTCTGCTTGGTGGCACCTGAGTATACAATCAACGAATTTTTGCCCTCTTTGGTGTCACCTTATTTGTATTTGAGCTGCCTATAAACAAGTTAATTTGGGGATTTGTTGTGCCAAGTCGTCCATTCCCTTGTTTGTTTAACAGTAGCAGCATGTCCATTACCTAGGATGCGAGTGTTACTTGTTTAATCTCAGATAATCATCTGTTTTTTTCTGCACTTGGAAAATGCTCACTATTCCTCTGATTTGCTCCACCCAACATGGCCATCCTAAACTCCGGACTAATCTTTAATAAATAGCAAGCAGAACTTCCTTTCTTTTGGTTATCGACATCATTCATATGAAATTTAGGTTCTTTTTTGCAGGTGTTAGGTGCTGCTACCATGGTTAATCAGACTGGAAAACATCCTGGTCAGCTGAAAGATGCAGTCACATCCCCTGCCGGGACGACAATAGCTGGGATTCATGAACTGGAGAAGGGTGCATACCGTGCTACCTTGATGAATGCTGTTATTGCTGCCACCAAACGTTGCCGAGAGCTATCACAGTCATAAATAAGAATTTACTTAACTCTCCATTGCTAAGATTTTGCAATTAGGCATAGTGATTAATAATCTATTGTCTGCCAGTCCATCCATGTCAAAATAAGATAAGAAACTAGCTTGGACTTCCTGAACCAAAATCATTGTGATAGTTCATGCCAATATTGTATCATCATAACATGTGTTACCGAGAGCTCTAATTCTTACCAAGAGTAGTGTGTTGCAGTCTACAAGGTTAATGGAGTAGCATCTTTTAATTTACAATGCATTATTATGTTTTTTTTCCTTCTGGAAACCTTTGTGATAATGATGTCAAGGGGTTCAAGCCAAGCTTTACGGTAAAAGGTGTTTGTCAATGCTGCTAGAAAATGTTGTTCCAAAGCAACTACGATTTCTGGAATATCACATTTTTTTATAATTCATTTGCCAATTTGGGTTTCTATTTGAACTCCCTTCCAATGGTGTGGGCTAGTTGGGAAAGGGCTGTTAATACGGCGGTATCACGTTTTCTACAGTTCTGGAGTGTCTACTTGCTTTCTCTTTTGTGAAATTTTTGTTACAGTTATAAAAAGGTGGAACTTTACAGGTTAAATTGCAATCCATTTTTAGCATCCATCATGGACTGTGATCTTTACAGGGACTCCGAGAAGATATATCTGGAAACAACACTCCAAACCTCAATTGGACATGGAAACACTTTTCATAATCATCTGCACACTAAAACACCGAGTTGTGGCTCAATCAGCTCACTACTTCTGAGATGCTATGCAGTGAAGGTCTCCAGTGCCGGGCTCTTGCAGCCGCGGCCGCTGTTTGTGTGCTGTTCTTTTGCTGGTCTCTGTCCTCCCTCGCCACCTGAATCACATCGAAGAAAGAAGACATTAACGGCTGTATGAAATCGGCTACTAACGATACCAAAAAAGAACACAAACTTGAGGTTTGTTCTCTGATTCCTCCTGTTCCTCTCCAGCAGCCTCTGGTTTCCTGTGTTCCTCTTTTTGTGGCTGTCCTCTGCATGATTCAGCCTGGTTTTTCTTGAGCTTCTCGTGCTTTCTCTGCATGATCGCCTGCGTAGCTTCTGGCCGATCGCCAAAATGCCTCACACCATTAGCCCATAAAGCAAGAAATCCAAGATTGCAAATTCAAAATCCTACGAGCTGGGACCTTGGGAGGTGATCAGCCGGTAAACCCGGCCGAGCAACAGCACGTCCTTGGGCTTCAGCAGTCGCACCCGGGTGAACTTCACGGTGCCGCTGTCCTGCTTCGTCTCCGAGACAGTGAGCGTCACCAGGGCCACGTAGTGCCCCGGGTTGCTCTTCATCACGTCGGCGGCGCTCGTCGGCCAGTAAAGCCTCTCTGCTTTCCCTCCGGGGTGCTGAATCACCGCCGCCGCCGCCGCCGCCTCCGACGCTTGGCAATTCCCCATTCTTTCCTTCAGCTGAAAAAGGAAGGATGAGCGTTAAGGCGAGGAAGAGAAACAACCTTTAACCAGCTGCAGCTCTGCAGCCTTCTTTTAAAGGTAAAAATTAAAAGGGTCTGCTTTTCTATTGGATACATTAAAAGTGGCGTTTTTTGTATATTATAAATTCATATTTATTTAAAAAATATTTTTATTTAATCGATCTCAAGATAAAATATAGGTTAATAAATTATGGATAATTTTACTTTAGCATAGTAATTATTTTTTAGGATTTTATTTAACATTATTATATTTATGTTTTATATCTATTACAATATATTCATAATTATTACATTATAATTATTTTTTCTCTGAATAATATTATATAATTATAATTATTATACTATAAACACAGTGTCATATCTGAGATTTTATGATCCCAGTCGAGCTTCAGTAAAAAAGGCCTTTTATAATGTCTTACTACTATTTTAGTTTAAAAATTCATCTACACTTTAAAATATAATTTTTCTTTCAATATAATATGCGATTAAAATTTTTAGTGAGCCTACATGTACAATAAAATAAAGTGTTGAAAAACATAAATATTTTGTAATATAATAAAAAAAATAAATATTACTAATAATCATTTAATGCAATATGTCTTCTTTAGTTTTAGCTATAAAAGTAAAATGGCTATGATTGAGGGAGAGATATGGATTTACTTGTTAGATCTCTTCTACTCTTCATGAGAAAGGAGGCACATCTTCATTTCCAATTCGCTTTTAGATGCAACAAACTAACTAATTTAATGACATAAATTAATCAAATGGAATTGGATGGATTTAATAAGAATTAAGCATGAGCAGAAGCATGGTAGAAGATAAGAAGAATCGACGTTGCTTGTGTCTCTCTCTTACCTTTTCCTTTGCTTTTGTAACCGCACAAAAAACACAAGACACAACGCTTCAAAATTAGGAGACCTAACACTACAAGAAAGAAGTGAAGTTGATGAAACAAAAGCTAGACAGATTAAACATAAAACTTATCAAAATAAAAGATGAATCGAAGAGACTAATATCGTTGGTTGGGTAGGAGACGATCACACTTGAAGAGGAGGAGCTCATAGCAAAATTAGGGTGATGAGAATCGAAGATCGGGGATCAGCAAAATTAGGGTCACGGCGAAATCAAGAGACGAGCACTTTTCTTTCAAATTAAAATTTCAATATTAAATAGCTTAATTAATTCTTAATTTTTAGGCTCTTCAAAGAAGTAGGTCCGAGACACTTTCCTCCTGAGTCTTACCTCAAGTCCGGACCTGTATAAACATGATGGAATGGTAAATTCTAATAGGTATTAATATTCTACATGTCAACCGCTAAATATGCATAAGTTATACTTTAAATTTTTACTCTCATAGTGTCGCATAAATGGTAGACGTATAATATTTCTAGTGTAATAGTTTTTGGGTTGATTCTTAGAAAATGATAACCTACTTTCACTCTACTATACATTTCTTGCCTGTGTATCTATATTTATCTCCTTCATATGTATAGAGTTAATTCTAAAAAAATCGTTAGGGTAATGAATCTACTATTATACTTTAAATTTATTCAATAGGTAAATCATAGGAAGATCGTCTAATTTCAAAAATAGTTGAATGAAATTTAGCTATATGAATTATCAAAAAAAAAAAAAAAAAATATATATAATATAAAATTTTATTTTTATCCATATTAATTAATATTATATTATAATAACTATGAAGTTATTAGGGTTAATAGTTATGGAATTATAATGGTTGTAATTTTATAAACATAATGGACCATTATGATCTCCGAGACTTTGTCCAGCAAGCGTAATACATACGGGAGTGAGATAATCCGTGAGACTTAGGATTTCAAAGCACGACATTTGTCAATCCGTGGAGAATAAAATTTATAATTATTATGACAGTGTAGCCACAGGGTGAATAAAAGGATGATATTTTGATTTTTGGTCCTTCTTGATGACAATGATGGCCCGATGGCTAACCTTCCACGCGGAACGCTGTCAGTGGATGTAGGCACTGCGGAGCGTGAGGATCTGGGTTGGAAGAAGAGAGGTTATGAGTTATCATCTTCTGCACCACACAGTGCCGCAACAGGGGCAAGCAACCAAAATGGTGTGAGATTCTCCTTGTCATGGAAGTTTGCGAGTGGAAGGGGCCACATCTACCAAGAACAAGATAAGGGACACGCTGAATCATTCAGGAGAAGTAGCTTGGCACGGAAAAAAGGTCGTTCATTCCCTTCCCGAGCTTGCCTGGTCCACTGAGGGTTACTTCTCGTGTCTCGTTACGGGGAATCAGGTAAGCAGTGAGTCTCTGTACGAGTTCTGGTCAATCTTCTTGTTCTGCATTATTCTCATTTTAGCTTCGAGATCTTGATTTCTCTTCCCCTAAAGTGAAAGCCTTCAAATCAGTCATCAATAGCTTTTTGATTCTAGCCACTAAAATCAACCAGCAAAACGCCAATTGAATTGGCAATCAAATGCTAGAAGGTCAATGGTAAATTACGATGCGTCTCATCTGTTTGTGAAATTGACTCACGACTGATGGTACTGAAAACTATGCAGAGCGGTTAGCTTTATTTGTTTGTGAGGCATCTGCTTTGGATTTTGGGTGGAAGTATTTTTAACTGGCCTGCCTTTTTTTCGGGTCTTTGGTTGCCCTACTTAGTGGCTTGAAATCATTGATCGAGTCCTTTTCCTAAACTAGTGTTCATTTTATGGATGCACTTGTTGCATAAAGAGATCTCTCCGTTGTTAATTCCCCAATGTTATAGTTAATGTATTTGATTTGGGAAAAGTTTATTTATGTTGGTCAATATAGAGAAGTCAATTAGATGAATAAATTTGAATAGACACACATATATGTTCAGTTTATTACTGTTCATCAGCAAATATTGCGACCTCCGGAATAATGATGTTAGACTCTCCAACAGATAACTGAATAATTTAAAATTTAAATCTCAGCTGCAGCACATTGCAGGAGATTTTTGAAGATAGTTGGTAAACGGTTCATTAATAAGTCTAAACAAGATTTAAAATAAAAATTTAAATAATCAAATCAATTCAAATTGAGAAAGAATTATTTATTTAATTCAAGGCTTACCTCTTCCCAGAACTGTCTCTTATTTATTTATTTATTTGTCATGTTGAGCAAATTGTTGTTGTTATTATTATTATTTTTACTTTCGTAAAAGCAGCTTTGTACTATGCTGTGTGAAGTATGAAATGCTCTGAAATGAAGTTTTTCTCAACTCTATACGTACATTTTCTTTTCTTTTCTTTCCAAGTCAGGTACAGATTGGATGTTGACTACTCTTTTGTTTTTTTCTTCGGATCAATTTCATTGAGTAGCGTCCTTGTAACACAGACTTGACTGATGACTAAAAAAGATGTGTTAAAGAGGAGGTCAAAACAATAATAAAAAATATACCTTTTATTATGGCTTCATTTTAGAAAAAAAATACCCATCAGAGCAACTCTAACTTCAGTTTTACTTTAGAATTATTTTTACTCAATTTTAATCAAAACTGCTTTATTTTGAAATTGTTTTAATCTAAAAAAAGCTATTCTTTTAATTTAATTTAATTTTATAAAAAATAATTGAAATTTTGAATTAATTTCCTGACCTCACATGCATGCAGCGCAGTTGATTGGTGTAAACTTTGATCTTGATGCCATGTTTACTTAGAATGATAAATTAAAAATTGTGAAAAGTGTTTAACATAGAAAGTTTTTGTTTATTTATTTCATTAAAAAAGATGAACTATTCATCGTTTTTTGTTATTTATTTATTATAAAATAATGAAGGGATGAATTTATGAATTCCCACGGATTAATTTTTTTTATATTTTTTTGTCAGTCAAATCAGACAGAAAGATGCATTTATCCTGCTGCTGCATCTCTGCCCTCAACTACGTAAGCCACGGTACACAACTGGTTGCTTTGTGTAGGGCGGCACCCCACCTCGTGCGGTGCGACACTATGCAATGCGGGTAGAGGATGAGGAGCTCTGGGAGGCCATGTTCATCCGCTTTGGCTGCACGGCATAGGGTGGCATCGCATGACTGCCTCGTGAGCAACGGGCAACACTTCATGGTCGGCCCAACGCAGCCATGCGAGGTGGTCACACCTCACATAGGGTGACACCACACGACCGCCTAACGTAGGGCAACACTATGAGGGAGCCTTGCATGGCAGTCCACTTCGCGCGACTCGTAGGTGGCCTTGCTCGGGTCGCGACGATTTTGCAATTTATTTTTATTTGTATTCATACTTTTTTTTTGTGAAGTTTAGACTATGCCTATCAAAAATAATATACTTCTCCGCGCTGGGCCAGCTAACTTTTTTTCAGCACATCCACTGCCAAGATTATCGACAAACATAAGGGTACGTTCTCATCAGCCACCTCCGCAACCCCTCCAGTAATGATGGTTGTATGTTGAATGATACATATGAAAGGGTCCCTCAACTTCAGCAATACACTATATTTGACAAACTTCGCAGCTGATTTGTGTAGGTCTAATGCAATCGTCAACCTTTTTTCAGTTAGGCTTTCACACCCAATAAACACCATTAATAGCCATGTGAAGTGTTGGAGCACTCTAAGAGTACTCCAATCTCATTTCATTCAAACATAAGTCCCTTCTCTTCCATGAAGCTTCCATATTTTACTCTTCAAGTAGGATCAAGATAATATTTATAGTCAGATGAGCCAAGAACGTAGGAAGTATATATTTACATTTCAATTTTAGCAGTGGATCTGCAGATGTTTCAACTGAGAATTGTAACCAGTCGTAGGGGAGTAGAAACAGTTCAGAATATGTATACATTTCAGATCTGAATCTGAACACTGTGCCAATTAATTATAGGACCAGGACTTTATCATTGTATGATTGAAGTAGTTTAAGTTATTGTATCATAAGCCTAATGAGGACAACAAGCAAATCTGAACCTTTAGATTTTGCTTGGAACCTTGTCCCATTAGAGGACAGATTATGCATGAACTCTAGTGTCTATGAGCTTGCTTGTCAGCAGAGTTGTGTTGGAGTTGGTCTGGCCATGGAACAATACAACACTAGTACTCAAAGGAACAATAAGAATATCAAGTTAGTTTTTGAATGTGCATAAGTTATGTTCTGAACTTACTCGATCGGTGAATTAGGGGAAGGTTGTCCCTCTCCAAAATTAATTGGGTGAAGTTTGGACACTTGGATCATAAAAAAAAAAAAACAAATGCATGACTTAGAGTTTCTCAGTAGGCAAACCTTTCTGATTGCACTACAGTTGGGGTCTCATTCTCATTCTTTATTGCATGAGTAGTTTCCTGTTCTTAAATGGAGCACAAGTTCCAGATTTCCAGGTTCCAGATTGGTGGTGTTATCTTCTGATGGTCCCATGAGCCCTTCAACTTCTTAGAGGCCATTAATGAGTGTCTGCTTTTGTCTCTTTCTTTCACCTCCTTCCTGATTTTCTTCAATGAAACAAGGATCATAATTGATATCGCATTATAGTGTTACACTTGAAGCTCTATGATTGCAGTCTTAATTTCAAGTGTCTACGTCACAGAGACCATTGAACGAACTGAAGGGGATCGGAGAACTTATGCTGATAACTTGGGGTTTTGCATTTTGAGCAATTGGCCGGGCAACATAGCAACAAAGCTTGAGGCTGCTCTGATGCATGATTTACTACCTAGGAAGCCGCTTGGCAAGTGATTTACCTCTGTTCATCTCACTATAGGCTGGCAACGAGGGGCCTCGGGAGGAGCAAAATCATTTTTTTTTTATTGAGGCTGCTCTGATACTTTGTGTGGAATGTGATTCAACAACTAAGTGATTTACTTCGCACACGATCAAGGAACATATCAGAAATCTACCCTTCCAAAATGAAGGCGGTTGCAAAGTTAATGGTGAATATCTTCTTCTAGATCTTCACTTCCTATTGAAGAACATATGGGAAATGAGGATTAATCTTCTTCTAGATAATCATTGAGAAAACCTTCTAGGAGTACAAGATGGAATATTATATATATTTTTTATGGTGAAGCGGCAGGGTATTCTCTTAAGCATCCACAGTTTGATTACCAACTGTGACACAATACATTTTTCTTTTAATGGGATGACAAATCTAGGATGTTAGATTGTTGGGCCACCCATTGCAAGCTAGGGTGGAGCCACCCTTGGGCTACGGTGGGATCTAACTCCACCTTTTTTTTTTCTTTAAAAAAATGGCTTTTAATGGTATATTTTGTTTCAATTTCATCACAAGCTGTCATTCCCAAGTAGCCGGTTCTAGGTAGTTGGCACCAACCCAGTTAGTTGTGAATCGTGGCTATGTCCCAGTTGCAAACACTTTTCAGATTTACTCCTGATAGTTAGTGGAAAATTTTTATGGGACTGCACTAGGTCTGTTATCTTCAGGATTAGTTAGTTCGAAAGGTTGGATACCTAATACTAGTTATAAAAAAACGATAGAATATTAGATTAATAAGAAGACACACCGATCTATCATAAATCAATTTTCTGTAAATCGACATAGACGATCAAACAACAAGTGTGGTTTTCGATCCTATTTAGTGATGCTAGAGTGGTTGTCAATCCTGTTTAGCGGTTTATGAAGCACTCGTGATATGAATAAGTTTGTTAAAATTGGAGAGATCTTAGATAGAGACCTAATGGAGATATTCATTAGTTTTCATTGCCTTAAGATTCATGAATAATTCTATGATTCATTTATTTTTATAATCCAGATTTTGAGTTATTCAAATCGATTAATTTTAGGGATGATCTATTTAGTCCCATGAGAATTTTACATTGGCCGCCAAATTAAATTTGGGAAGTAGTTGTACTGAAGACCATTGACAGCCGACTTTCACAATCGACCCATCATTGTAGGCCGTCATGCTCCACTTGGATACTAGAATTGTGGGTTGTAAACATGACCACTCCGTTAGGCAGGGGTCATTCGATCCCACTTGGATAATCGTACTTCATGCCACTTCTCATGATTTTTCCTCCAACATAGAATGTGTATGCTCCGACCATCAAATCATGAGTATCTACCAAGCAAATTTACTTCCCCATGTTAGCCCTTGGACAGATTGACGGGGTTATTAGGAGTGAATAAATGGTGATTACCACTGTGAGTATCCACCAAATATCATTGTGTTCCGGGTACTATGACTCATGCACAAATGATATCGACCCTTTCACGTGATGATGTCTAAATAAGTGTTTCTTTAGCATATCACAAATACTTTAGTGTAGAATAATTATAGGAAATTAATTTAATGTATAACTTAACCTGTATTTAGTGCTAGAATCCCAATTATTATAATTTTACTATAAAATTGTTATATTTGCAATTATCATAGAAAAAAACGTTATTCCTTTTATTATTAAAATACATATTATATCTCAGATTTATAAAATTCTAACTTTAAAAATACATATTTTGAATCATCTAATCATCATCTCCTAAATTTATCCATATATATTTTAATTTTTTAGAATTTGAATAAAAATTTAAAAAAAATTAAAAATACAAAAGAAGGTTAATAACAAATTATAAAATTAAAGGAGCGATAAGTTAATAAAAGTAAAAAAATAAAAATTATTTTTATTATTTTTATCTTTTTTATATAGTTAATTACAAGAAAGAAAAAATAAAACAAAATTAAAAAAAAAGAGAAATTAAATAATTAAAAATTGAATAATTAAAAATAAATAAATTACTTTGGTGTTGTTTTGATTAAATCATCACCACCTTCGTGTTGATTTCGTTAAATATTATCACTTAGTGTTGATTTCTTACGACCAATGTCATTACGACTATCATGATTATGTTCTTCAAATAACATCATCAAAGTGGTGTTGATCCTTGAAAATCAGCACCAT
>JBBPFP011692950.1:2345-19096 GCA_037974795.1 Kaempferia galanga
ACATTTTAATATTTCTCGAATGACATTGGTAAATTTCACAAAGGATACACCTAAAGTTAGGAATTTCTCAACAAAGGCATTTGGTATCAGGAGTTTCCAAATGGTGCATTTCTCTCACCTTTTTCTTTTAGATGTCAAAAGTACCCCTTTATTTCCACTATTCCCTTATGTGCAGGAGCCATCATGTTGACCCAGTCAAATCACCTTGGTAGCCTTGAATATGAAAAGGTTGTACCCCGAGTCCTTTAACAACGGGTTTTGATGTTTGAGCAAAAGATTTAAGTTAGGCTTTGAAGATTGATCTAATGTGTGTGTCTAAGTGTGTAGGGATTTAGAAATACACACAAGTATACCCGATGACTTAGAGTATGTGGAAGTATGGAGAAAGGTGGTATAAAACACCTGAGGGACTGGAGGATGAAGAATATCGAAGGCAGGTACACCTAGAGGCTAGAGCAGAAGACACAAACAATCAAGAAGGATAGCATGGGAATAAATCTAACAGGCTCGATGCATCTGAGGGATGAGAAGCTTGGTGGAAAAGTACACTGGTGGAGCGAGAAAAAAGCACGCGAAGTGAGTCAGAGGATTCAATTCATTTGAGGGATGAGAAGCCCGGTGGAAGACTGCACAAGGTAAATTGTTGTGAGATGAGGATTGAGTGAACTTGTATTCGGGCGAAGAGTGAAGCTCAACCTAGGCAGACTCAGCTTTAGAAGGTCGAAGTCAAAATTTCAAGCAACCGAAAAGGTTTTTTGGACGATCAGAATTGTGGGCGATCGGAACTATGTTTGGTCCGATGCATAGGATAAGGAATCATCTCGATGAACAAGATATAGAGTCAATCAATACAGGAGTTTCGAGCGAAGATCCTAATTGATCGGAGTTGTAGTCGACCAGAAGAAGTATTTAGGTGACCGGACTGAAAGTGCGGTCAATCAAAAAGTGTTATGGGCTACTAGAACCTTGCCACATCATCAACTTCGTAACAACAAGACACTTCGTGAAGGAAGCTTATAAATAAGACGACAGGCTCGAAGCAAAACATAGACATGCACACATAAATCAAGAATTGTATTCTTCTTTTTTAAAGCCTTTGAGTATTTTATTTATTGTTTTACTTGCTTATTGTTGTAAGAGGTTTGCCCACCTCCGACACTTTATCAAAGAGGAGAAAGATAGTGAACTTAGTGTGCATTGGCTGTGGACTAGCAATTCTAGGAAATTGTAAACCACGTAAATTGGCATGTTCTCTGGTATGCGCTTGTATTTTGATCTAATTTTTGTTAACTCGTGTGTTTATCTTGCTGAAATCGCAGTAAGAGAAAGTTGTTTTAAAATTTACAGGCACATTATTCACCCCCTCCCCCTCTAGCGATCCTACCTGAGGGACTCAACAGAAAATACGAGTGAAACTTTGGAGTCACTGTCTCAGGAACACATCCATGCTCTTTTTTTGTATTTCATGCACGAGAAGAACATCAAGGTAATTTGGTCAAGGAACCAACGCCAACATGTCAAAATGCAAAAGAAAGACCATATTTAAATCAATGTTGTCCTGGGAACATGTCCGTGCTTTATTTTTGTATATCATCATGGGAGGTCATCAAAGTGATTTTTTTAGTCACCTTAATGCCATAAAACAACTAACAAATCAAATATATCTCAATGGTACCCTTGTCCAAAATGATAATATTTAGGTCCTCAAAATAGAATGAATAAAAGATAATGCCAATAACATTAAAGATAATTTCGGTTTCTAAAAGAAAGAGGTGAGAGGAAGTGTGCCCTTCAGGAGTTGCCCTTAAAGATATCTTGTTTAAACAACTTGTTTTAAAATTTACAGGCATTTAAAATTGTCAGTTTTAAAATTTACGGGCATTTAAAATTGTTTAAACAAGGTGCATCAGTTTTAAAATAACTTGTTTAAAACTAACAAATTAACTTTCGCTAACTCGTGTGTTTATCTTGCTGAAATCGCAGTAAGAGAAAGTTGTTTTAAAATTGTCAGTTTTAAGTGTCTTTTAGGAAATTTTCCAAGTATATTTAAATATGAATAGATGATTGAAACAATATAAAAGGTAAAATGAAAAGGAAGGGGACAAAATGAAATTAAACAATTGTCAAAATAATAATAAGGTTTTAGGTATATAATTTTGACCAAACATCATTAACCTAATTTTATTTCAAATCAATGGTATTTATGAGAGATTTGTAAATTTAGAAGGATATATGTGAACTATTAGATTCTATAATGGTAAATATGAAATTTGTTGTTTTCAAAGGGTAACTACGCATTTGCCCAAAATAATTAATGCACATTCAGATATAGAATGCCTATCTATTTGTATTTCATTTATATGGCTCCAAAATCATCATCGTCATCAAGTCATGCTTGTCAAACAAGATGGACCTGTTGCACATTTACTCTGTAATTTTTATGGCTGCAATTGTAGTTTAATTGCAATATTAACCAGTCACTGAAGCGCCAATTGCAGTTGATTTTCAATTATCATTTACATCTTAAAAGATTCTCATTTGGTGTTAATCTATATTCTAGTATGGGTTGGTGCACATCTCAACTGGAGATCTTCTGCGATCAGAAGTTGCTGCAGAGACAGAGATTGGAAAGAAGGCAAAAGAATTCATGGATAATGGGATGCTTGTCCCAGATGAAATAGTTACAAATGTATACTCTTAAGCTTCTGGCACTTTTGCATTTCATTCCGAAGACTTCTAAGTGTACTGCTTTTCATGGTCAGATGGTTTTATCACGGCTGTCACAAAATGATGTGAGAGAGAAAGGATGGCTTCTTGATGGGTATCCGAGGAGTTCATCGCAAGCAGAGAGCCTTGAGGGGGTGAAACTTAGACCTGATGTGTTCATTCTCCTAGATGTATGTCATTTGTGGTCATAATATTAGTTTTTTTTTTTGGCTAGATAAAATTAACTCCTGTTCATTTAATACAATCTCATTGATGCATGGAAAGTATGCTTTCAGTAATCCATATTTAATTGGTTTTGTTGAAGATCTTGGCTTCTCATTTGTTGAGCCTTGCAATGGGAAGGACATTTATATCTAAAACGTGATCATTTTAATTTATCTACCTTACAAATAATATGGTATTCCTTCATTTCCTTGTCAAAGTGTAGTATCTGAATTTGCAATCCTATTTTCGTTTCAAGTTCTTGTATCTGCATATGATGGTTAATGACACAACTTAAAATGGTAAAAAAAAAAAAAAAAGAAAGATAGTAGTAGCTTGGCCCTGGGTGTATACCAAAATTTGGAATTTCTCTTAAGAGCTTAGGTGACGATAAAAGCAGCAATAAAAGAAGCATGATTAGTACTTGACAATTAAAAGGTATTTTTTTAAAAAAAAATATTTTTAAAAGACATGCTAATAATTTAATGAATCTCTCTAAATTTTCAAATTTAAACTGATTACAAAGCATTCCTCAAATTTAGTCAACGAACAGAGAAGTGGGTGGGTAGTTACAGAACTTTGTTTTTATTCGCAGATAGATATGTAAAACATTTATGACCAAATTCTGCATTCCTGCTTCCTAGTTTCTAGTGTATTTTATGGAGTTAAGTCAAATAGATTTAGTTAATTTTTCACAATGAGATTTATTTCAGACATGTGGATAGGTACATGTAAATTTAATCGATTTCAAATTTGTATACAACCTGCTGAATGCTCTGTAACAACACTCAAGGCCTAACAGGCTTGATTTTCACATACTTCTACTGTTAACATTCAGGTTCCTGATGAAATTCTAATCGACAGATGCATTGGAAGAAGGCTGGACCCAGTTACTGGAAAGATTTATCATCTTAAGAACTTCCCTCCTGAGACGGACGAAATTTCTGCACGGTTAATAACTCGAACTGATGATAGTGAGGAAAAGGTCATTGTACTCTTCTCTTTCCTCACTATTTATTATGCTTTTTCTTTTAGCTTACCCTTATCTTTTCCCACTATTTTCATGTTTTTCTTCGTTGTAAACTTGACACATCACCAAAATTAAACCGTCGAATTATCACAGAATTTGGAATGAAGTTGATGAAGTGAAGAAGATAATAACCCCACCTAGAGAAAAACTCACATAAAAAAGTCAAATTGAAAATTATATTAATTTAAAAATAATTAAAATGTAAAACTAGACTCTCAACTTCTTTTATAGACTCAACTTGACAATAAATATTCTGAATAATGAAAATAGACTAATCTTCATAGGGATTATAATTATTTTCTTGTTATTATCAAAATATAAAATGTTAATTACCAAATGATTCAAATCAAATCTCTTATTTATTGCAAATGCGCGAAGTTTCAATATTTTTCAATTTCTTTCCTTTTATTGTGGATGTGGCAATCTGAAATTTATTTTTTCTAAAATTATTTTCTTCATTATGTTATTTGATTTCTTGCCTACATTATTCTCCCTCACTGAGGAGAACTCAACTCGTGGTGAGTTGTTGGCTTCTCTTTTTAGGTAGTTGTTTAAGCATAAGGAACAATTGCTTGTGTAACTTTGTCTACCAATGCTTCTTTATTATTTTTATTCTTTGGACTTCCCTTCCAATGAGAAAGAAATCAATGCACTTTGTTCTCTTTTTGTACTTTGACTTCGAGATGTACCAATGTGGCGAAATTCCTTCACTGAATATTTATTTCCTTGTCTACATTAGAACTCAGGGCCAAATTCCTTAAGTAATTTGATGTCATAGGCCAACTTCCAAATGATTTTGATGGTCTTCCATAGATGCTCATGCTTGTGCATTTTTCATATCATAAACTGTCTACCTTTCATATATTATGTTTATGGAAGCAATTCTACATTATTTCTGGCGCATGTCATATATTATGTTTATGGAAAATGATATTTAACAGCCAATGACGACAGGAAACCAATCAGTTTTTCTTCCTTCTAAACAATGATGTATGTTTGGTGATGAGTTGATGCTTTTTATATTATTTTATGACACTTCTATGTAAATTTTACCAAGCTTTTGCACATGTCTCAATGTGGCATATCAAACTGGCATTTATACTATTTACATTAGATGTTCCAAATTCTTGCTATTGGTTAGAGAGTTAAAAAAAAAAAAAAATCAAATTAGTTTGTGCTTTCTGATTCAAGTGTGGCATTAATGCCTACTGAAAACATAATGGTGGTCAAAAGAATGATGTTAGCTAGTTAGAGATTTTTTCTTTTCCATCAATCTAGTTTGCTGTTTCTGCTTCAAGTGTCATAGCATCTTAATAATTCTCCAGATAACACAGCATTGGTATCAATTGTAATTGAAAACCTAATGGTTGTCAAAAGAATACTATAGTAAATCTTTGTTCAACATCTTAATTGTTGATGTATAATGGAATTTCTTCACTCAATAAATTTCCTACATATCACTTGCATTTCCGAAGGGGAGCCTTGGTGCAATGGTAAAGTTGCTGTCGTGTGACTTAGAGGTCATGGGTTTTGAGTTTCAGAAACAGCTTCTTACAAAATAGGATAAGGTTGTGTACAATTGAATCTTCCCAAGCTACCTTTTTTATATCACATGCATTTCCATTCTGTAATTTCAAAGTACTTTGAGTTTTAATAGCATGCTGTGTTCTATTTGACAACATCAAATCATGAGTTTTTTTTTTTTTTGCACTCAGGAATCCATGAATTGTGGAATGTGATTATCAACGGCATATGCCCCTTTTCTTTTATAAATAAATAACATCATCTAAATGGAGAGTGTTTTTCTATGGCCAGGTCAAATCACGTCTTGAGACATATAAGAGGAATTGTGACTCCATTTTGCCGATATACAAGAACTTGTTGAAGAAGGTGTATGTTTTAACTATTAGATTCCATATCAATTTTGTACCAAAATGGGAAAAAGATTGTGACATAATTTATCCAAATACTTGAATAACATAGATCAATGGAAATCGTCCAAAAGAGAATGTGTTTGCCGATATTGACTCTCTGTTGCAGCAGATTAGTGATGATTTTGCGAAGACCAAATACTTGGAGGTAATTGATGGTAAACACTTAGAACTTACAAGAAAAAATTAATTATGATTTACATCTTCATTGTCACATTATGAAATGATAATGACAAGGGAAGTATTTCAACAAATTCATTATTGCTTGCAACTTTTAGATTTTTATTGAAAGAATATGAGGAATTGAGGATTGCACATTATTGTGATATTTGCTGAAACTAATATGTATGTATCATATTCCTGTAGCTTCAATACCTTGTCCTACAGGAGAAGAGTCAATTTGTACTTGGGGAGATTTCTGCACTTGATACTTCTTTATATTTTACCTCAGATGAATGCTGCTTTTTCTTTGTAAAAGCAAGAATTCAGTTCTTCCCATCCCTTATTTAAAATTTTAGCTAACCTATTATAATCCCTGAACCTTTCCACAGGAAGGATCCACTTATCTGGCTGCGGGCCCTGATGATTGCTTCTCTATGAAATTAGCTTAGATATCATATCCTTTGGTGGCCTTTGTTTCCATGGCCCTCCTTAGGAAGATGAGGACCACACCAGAGGTGAACTTTTTTGGATGGATGGTTGTACACTTGACTTCTGTAAAAAGCCTTCCTACACCTTGCAACATTCATTGTTCCCTCAATTTGCACAGTGTGTAATTCTCAGGACAAAATACAAGAACAACTATGCTTCACCTGCCCTTATGCTGTTCTTGGATAGTCCTGTTTGACAATACCCCCCTTGCGTGCCCCAATTTGCATAGTGTGGAATTCCCAGGACAAAACACAAGAAGAACTATGCTGCACCTGCTCTTATACTGTTCTTGGATAGTCAACCTTGCCCGACAATGCTCCCTGTGTGTCTTTTAGACACTGTCTTGTTCATGTCTAGGTCTTTTCAAAGAGGATGATGATCACCTTACACAGACTGATTGTTTGCACAAACCATTTGAACCGAAAGAAATTATTGCATCTTCAAGCATCAAATTTGTGTGGTGCGCAGGACAACCTGTTCAGAGGCTTGTCAAAAGCAGCTGCGGTCTCATGCAATCTAGATCCTCTATTATATTATGAGTTTGTTCCCTAAGACTAAATACAGCATTTAATCATGTCATCTTTAGTATTTGGGAGTATAGCATACATTTTTTAAAATTTGCAAAATTATGTGGGTGGGGCATACCCTCCCTTTCCCAGGATTCTTTACTTGGTTATTTTGGAAATATGAAATCATTGAAGTGTTCAAAACTTGAGCATTTGTTATCCTTGATTTTCAAGTCTTTGCTTTTGCCTTTTACTTTAGTTACTGGAAAGATTTCAAATATCCTTTATAAAATCCATAGGTCCAAATCTGAAGAATTTAGTTGAATTGATTTTGCTTGATTAAGTTTTTTCATTTCTTCCCGTAAAATTTCAGTGAATACAGTTATTTAGAACTTTCATATCGTCCCATATCTGTCATTTAAGCAACCATGTATCATGGTTTCCGTTGCATTATACTTCACTAGGAAACTCAAAGAGCACTCTGAAATTCTCTTCGTCAGGCAAGGTATGTATCAATCTTATTACTGTAATTTGATGACAATGCATCAAGAAAGTTATAAGATTCATTTTTGTTTTAAATGCTCTTCCTCAGGATGAATGGAGAGGTATTCCTACTAGACTGAATAATGTTCCTCATTCCAAAGAGATACGGTCATATTTCTATACCGATGTGCTACAAGCTACTCAAAATGCTATAAATGATAAAAGAAGAAGAGTGAAGGTTAGATACTAAGAACTATTTTTCTTGTGAAGAACTTGAATTGTAGAAAATTGAATTTCCATACTTATCCATTTACTTTTGTAGAATTCATAATATTAGTTAGTTACTTAAGAACCACGAAGTAAGATGTATTTACACCAAATGCACCTCTACCTTGTAATGTGGATCCAATTATTGAGTTTTTTCTTGTGTTGGAGTCTAACTGTTCAGTTTTGTCAATTTCTCAGATTTTTTTTAAAATATTTATATTCTATATAAAATTATCAAACTTGGTTCAAATTGAGTCATTTGAGTTGGGACAAGTCATATTATGCAAATTTTATTTTAAAATCATATCTTTAAGAATAATATAACACAAGCAGGAGGATTAAAATGGAGGAGGGTGTCATGTGTTTTTTATTATTGTAAAGTACCTCTAAAGCTTAAAGAGAATATCTATAAAGCAGCAATTAAAGCTGATATATTGTATGGAACTGAATGCGGGACTTGAAGTGAGCACACAAGCAAAAGATGAAAGTCATATTGATGAGAATGTTAAGGCGGATGTACAGATATAAGAAGATGCACATGATAAAAAATGTGAACATTAGAGAAAAAGGTCAGGGTTGCACCTATTAAGGAAAAACTCCAAGAGACCTATTTAAGATGATATGGATATATACTTGGACTACCAATATATGCCCCAATTAGGTGATGTGAAACCGTGACAAATGCACATATTAATTAAGGAAAACAGAGACTAAAAAAAGACTTGATTAGCAACGATAAAATAGGATAAAATTTATTTAAATATAGAAGATAATATAGTAGGTAATTGACCCTAATGGAGTAAGAGGATCCATATAGCCGATCTCATTTAGTGAGATAAAGACTTGGATATTGTTGTATCTTTAAGAATAATATAATTATTGGACATCTGTGGACTTTATTTTTATTACTAAAACCTTTTTCAAATTATAATTTTTCATTTTTTGTATTGAAATCTAAATGTCAAAAAAAAAAAAAGAAAATGTCAAGTTAGAATTTTTCAGTTTTTGTATAAAAATCTATTTTTTTTAAAACATCTTGAATTAAAAACTAAAATTGACTCAAGAAGAAAACCTGAATTTCTGGTCAAGTCAGTCATGTTTTAGGGATAGACCTGTAGATTTCATTCCCTTGTAAAGTCCAAAATGGTCTTGGATGAATTTGTTTGCATATTTTCTTCAATTCAATGAGAAAAAATTGAATTGCAATTCTTGCAACCTTGATGATTCATATCATTCTTTAGATTCCTTGTGCTTCCATGAAGTTGATGACAAACACAACTTTTGAATATCCTTATGCTGGCCTCATAGATGAGGAAAGAGTGTCTAGTTTTCCTCAATGTTTTGTCATGTCTGTTTGACATGTTTTAAGGGTTAATTAATCAACATGAGACTCATTGACTTTCTATACTTTCATGTTTTCTTAGGCAAACAGTTTTTTCCATCTGATTGGATTCCAATTTCTATAATTATTTTTGGTAAAGCAAGGTGTTTTAGATTTAACTCCAACCATGTTGACAAGACTTAGATACCAATTGTAAGGACCAGTTACACGGCCCTGTCATGTTGAGGCCTAATTGTATTTAGACTCGCTTTAGGTTCTGAAACTGGACATAGTACTCTAAATGTACCCAAACAATATAAATATTTATTTTATTATTTTTTATCCAATGTAACTCTGCTACTCTCTCCAATGATGATCTTTTGTGAATTTGTCCTTTTACCTCATATGATGCTCATGATCTCTAATGATGCACAAATAACAAACTTTCAAGGTTCTCATGTGGCTTAAATGGAAAAAGAGTTACAGATTTATTCTTACTGGGAATAAATATTAGAAGAATACTATTTCTGCTGATTTAGCAGCGAAGAAAATTAATTAGTTGTAACATTGAGGATAGGACACATAACTTTCTGCACACAGATTATTTTGTTGAAAGTTGAAACTAGTGCTTTTTCTATCACACAGGTGGAGATCAACATTCCCGAGCTTAACCCAGAAATGGTAACCAATATTGTCAATGTTCGTCCACAAATTTGCTTTGTACCTAACTATTCCTCTGTGCTGCCCAGGATGTTTACAGAATTGGAACTCTTATGGAACTTGTACGAACTCTTGCTCTTTCATTTGCTGACGATGGAAAGCACGTCAAAGTAAGTTGTCAATTCTGGACTAGGGCTGTAAAATGGTTTTAAATTGTTCAGGTTAAGTTTTAAGAGTTGCCAATTGTCTATCTTAGGTTTGTGTTCAAGGATCAATGGGTGAAGGTGCACTTTCTGGAATGCCATTGCAGCTTGCTGGAACCCGAAAGATTCTGGAATTTATGGATTGGGGTGAATATGGTGCTCTAGGAACCTTTGTTAAAATTGGATCAATAGGTCTGCCACTAAAATCTAATTTCTTTCTTGTACCAGCGTTACTTCTTTTTGAAATGCTTAATTGCTTATCATCATGTTCAGTAGCTTACTATTTTGTTTACTGGGTTGGCTCCAACATTATAGTAAGGACATTGTAGCTGTAATGTGACCAACCTCATCAACAATTGAGCCTTGGATATTTGATCATAGATAGCATAATCTGAATTGTCATCCTGAATAGCAGATGAGAGCATATATTGTGTTTGAATAAAACATTTAATTATCTAAAATTTAGTAATGAATCCTTCTCCTAAACAATTGTTTCTCTCCTAAAGCATGCACCAAGCCACCAACCATCCTCTTAATAATGGTTCACAGCTAGAAAGCATATTAATTGTTGATTTTTAAGCCAAAACAGGGTTACTTCACACAAAATTTGATACATTAAAACCAATATATCATTTTTCACGTGTGCACTTGGCAATTCATTGCCCATGTTCTTTTACAGTTATTCATGCAGAAATTATTTCCTAATGGCATCCGTGTGGTTTCCTTTCAGGAACTTGATAACTTAGATAGCTATTATAAACAAATTTTTGCATGGTTAATTAATCTTCTGTCAGAAACTAGGTCCTAAAGAGGTTGAAGAACAAGATGATATATTTATTCTTGTAGCTCCGCAAAATGCTGTTGGAAACTGTATAATTGATGTGAGTGATTATCAGAAAAATCATTGTTTTATTTTCATGTTCATATAGAAAAATTTTGGCTAACTGCTGATTGTGCGCTTAGGACATGAAAGCTATGACAGATGCTGCCGGTGAACGTCCTATGATTATTGTCAATCCCCGCCTTAAGGTTGTACAAATGTTTCTTAACATTCTGCAACTTCTCTCGTATCAAAGATATGTTTTTCTCAATTTTCTCGGATGCAAAGAAATCACTTTCTGTAGTGTGGACACTTGAACAGCTGTACCGATTATGGGATCTCAAACACTTAATACAACTTATGTTTAAGTGCAGTGTAACTGCACAATATAATTTTTGGAGAGTAAATTGATCAAATGATGATACTGAGTTTTGTTTTTTCACATTTAATTGATCAGGACATAAATTCAGATTAAATCAGTTCTCTCTCCCCTTAGGTACCAACAAAAATGACAATCCATTGTATATCAAACACCTCCCCTCAATATCTGGATTAAAAGCCCATTTACATCATAGAACTCTCAGAAAATTAATAATCTTGAATGATGAAGTTATGATATTAAGTTCTACTATTTAACAGATATAAGTATACCAATGACTAATATTTTCGAACTTTAGCTTGTTCTTAGATGAAAAGTATGGGTGTGCTTTGTTCACAGAGGAATGGAATAAAAATTTTAGGGAATAAAATAGAAATATGTATTCCTTAGTTTGGTTTACATAATGAAAGAGGCACAAAATAACTATTCTAATGTTTGATTAGTAGAAATGTTATAAGAAATAAATAAATAATAATTTTTCATAATGGAAACTTTTCTCTACTTAAATATTTTGTTTGACTTGTTTAGTTCACATGATTTGCTCACTTGGCCATCTAGCATGATCAATCCGACCGGCATATTCTCCTGACTGTCCCAATTGACATAACTGGTAGAAGCAGACCAATTGATTCAATCGGTTAGTCCTGGTTCATTACCCGGCTTACACCTCTTGGCATATCCAGGCTGACTGGCCTATTCACCCCAACTAGCCTTTCAAACTGTCAGCCCTGATTGACATGATTTGGTTGCTTGCTACGATTGGCTAATCCAACTTGACCATTTCGCCCAACTTGACCAGTACACCCCGCCTAGTTCAAATACCTTCCCCAACCATTCGATTAAATAGTCACCCAACCGCTTAGGCCTCGATTTGCCCAAACAATTCAATTTGCTTGACATATTCAATTGGACTTGATGCCTGAGCCAGGCCTATTCCACTGGCCTGCTTGGGTCTGACTTGTCCGGTGCAGCTAGCTTGATGGTCCTTTCAAGCTCTCTAGTCCCATTGCGTCCAACCTGCCCAGCTTGCCAACTCAGGTGGGCCTTTCAGGCCAATCAGGGATGAAATAGATATAAGGAATAGCTACTCAAGAATTGTTGTCTTATGAATTGGTTAACAATTCAGTATGGATTGGTATTTCAATGCCACTTTTGAATGTTTATTCCATGGGAATTATAGCTATTCCTATAAACCAAATGCACCACTTGTTTTTTATGCTAGAAGCAGCTTAACATTCTGCTTGTGGCCATGTAGCTTGATTTTTCCTCAGTAATTGTTTATTGTGATGTACAGACTGAGTAATCATTGCTTCAAGTACTTGAAAAGATTCTTCTGTACCTATGTATTGCTTGCCATTTTTTTTCTCATATTCTCAGGAATTTATGGCATATCTCGCTTAGAAATTTATCTCATTTTGATACTATTTTCCCACATCTGTGTCTTTCAGGATTTGCCAGCGTCAAGTGGCATAATGCAAGTACGTGAAACTTTACTTACACTAGCAATTTGCTAAAAGATTCATCTGTGTTGTTTCTGAGCATTATTTGAATTTTTGAAGACAATGGGAAGAGCAGAGAGATTAGAATATGCTGCATCATTCGAGAACTGCTACTCCTTTCGGCTGCTGTATTATGCTGGAACACAGTATCCTATCATGGGTGCTTTAAGGTTATCAATCTATTTTGCATTTCCCTTTCTTGTATGTTGTAATATATAATTCAAAAATTTATAATTAAACAGAGAAAACCACTAGTTGGAAGGGAACTAAATTGCTATTTACTCTACAACTCTGCTCCATTTTACCAATTATCCTTTTCTAACTCTCAAACTGTTTCCCCAAATTAATAAATGATATGTCATCAATATTGGTTTAGATGATTACAATATGCTCAAACATCTGGATGAACTGTCGAAAGTATAATATTGGCAAACTTTCAATCAGCTTGATGAACAACATTTTGTATCAAAACTGTGTTGAAATTAATGTTGATGATATCTAGAAAATGGGTGTATTGGTGAATTTTATCACAAATTTAATTTAAAATATAGTTTGTCAAGCTGTTTGGTGAAATGACTTGATTGCAAAATAGGATACTTTATGACAGTGGAAATTTTCGAAAGAGGTTCTGGAAGTTTTTCTTTATGAGGGACCTGATATGGTTGCCCTTCCCATTTTGCCTTTTGGATGAGGATCTCCTTCTAAGTCAAATTTAGGAGACCTGCAGAATTTGTGCTGGCTTCTATTTTTTCAGCTCTCTGTTTCATTTCAATAATTGATGAGGGCATCTAAGTTCTTAAGTGTTAAAGGATTGCTCTTTTATAGGGTATCAGAGCCATCGCTGATCATCTCCTAATCCTCTTGAGAGTTGGTGTCGAGGAGAGGTTGTGTGCATGCCTAATCCTCACCATCCTTGAGATTAGTGTTCGTCTTGGTCGTTACTGTGTCTCAAGGCCAGGATTCTCGTGAACAACATAGATATTGGTGTTTGTTTCCTCAGATATCTTTAATTTGGCAGAATTTCTTTTATGCCCTTGTATAATATTGTTTGTTAATAAGCTCTAGGTGACCTATATCAGTTGCAATTAGCACAAAAATGGAGTTACATTGTCTCTCTAATCTCTCAAGTTGAAGAATCTTACTGCTTTTATCAATCATCTTGTCACTCTGATGATATTTTGTTGTCTCAAAGTTGATACAAATCATCCTAGGCTAAGTGTGTCATCTGATTTGCTTTAGAAATCTGGAAACATCCGTATGTCCGTCCGATCATCTTCTTTTGGTTCAATATAGACTAAAGCTACTCGCAGCATATTGAGTTTGATAGGGGTGGTAGAGGAAAGAAATTATCTTATAAACTGCTGATTTGCATTGTTCTCTTTGATTATTTTCTGATCTTCCTCAGATATTTTTCTGATTAGCAATGATATCTTTCCTTTTAGAATGTTAGAATCTTTGTACTTTTGTGTTGTGTCACAGTCTATAAAATATGATGTCATTTATACAATAATTTATATTTTCAATCAAATGTTATCCCCATAATCATCTTGTTTCTACACTGAGCATCCAGAAAATCAAAACGGCGCCTTCTTTATCCATATCATAAGGGGTGCCCTTCTATCAAAAATGATCAAAACAGCATCCCACCTATATTTTTCCTTCCTAAAATATCCTTCGCACAACAGTTTGGAGTTGTTGTACAATACAACACCATTTGGAGCTGCTTTGACCAAAGCAGTTCCAAACCTTTATACTGTTTTGATCAAAGCAATTCAACCTTAGAGCTACTTTCCTTTGATCTCTGCTTCGTCAAAGCAGTTCCCAACCTTGGTGCTGCTTCGACCAAAGCAAACCTTAATGTTGTTTTGACCAAACAACTCCAAGGTGATTTTTCTTTTGGTTTAGTTTTCTTTTTTTTGTAGGTTTTTTTTTTTTTGTTTTAATTTTTTCAATACAAAAAAAAAGAAGGAAAAGAAAAAAGAAAAGAATTACAGCAGAAAATCTAAATAAAGAATATATTTTTTGTTTTTTGTTTTCTAATAGTTAATTAGAAGAGAAATAAAGGAAAAGGAAACAAAAGGAAAAATGAAGAAAAGAGAAAGGAAAGAAAAATAGAAACATAAAACAGAAAATATAAAAAAAAATAAAATAAAAACAGAAAAACGTGTACAAAGCAACTCCAAGATAGAGCATGGAAGTGTATTTTAGACAGAAAAATATAGATCGGGTGCTATTTTGATAATTTTTGAGAGAGAGTCGCCCTTTTGATGATATAAATAATGAAGTCCATTGTCTTGATTTTTGCTATTAGCATTTATGAGTGCTTAACTGTTTTGGTATTACAAGCATTCTGCAAACAGAGAATTTTGATATCGATGTTCAATTCAGTTTTCGGATGTATCCTGGTTTACCATTAGATCTTAGGATTAACATGTCTCTTTTGGTTTGCCCTGCTTTGCATTGGTTGCCAATCAAATGGGACCTTTATGCAGAGTGAATCTTAAAATAGACAGATGTGATTATAAAATATGTGTTGCAGGATGTCTTACCCACAGAGTTATGAACTTTACAAGAGGATTGATGAATCACTGAAAAAAGAGAAGTATCTTCTTATAGCAACATTTTCTAAAAAGCCAACTGGCGAGGAGATCAATGATGCTTTTGAAGGAAAGCCAAGGTAAGAAATCAGTACAATTTTGTATGAAACATTATGTAAATGCAAAGGTTAATTAACAATCAATCATGAACTTTAAAGCTATTAACAAATCTGTTATATCTATTATGTATCCTCACCTTATGGCATTTTTGTCATTTTGATACCTCATTAGATTCTTGTCATAAGTATTTTCATGAATTTAAATATCAAATTTTATTTTTATTTTTAACAAATTGTAGTTAAAACTATTGAATTAATAAATAATGGTTTGTTTGAATTTGATGCATGTGATTATTTCTGCAGAAATAGAGAAAAAAGAGCTGCTGGAGTCTGGTACGGTAGCTCACTTTACAAACATTTGAATAACTAACACCAACTGAGAACAAAAGCTTATCTAGTTATATCTGCATGTCAGGGGCTTCTTGAGTAGCATACTGAGCTAGAGAATATTGAGCAAACAACAGAATGTGATTTACAATTTAGGTATTGTACTGATATGTAATCACATCCCTCCAGTGGCCAATTTATCCTGGTACAATCTTTGTTTGCTAATATATTGAGGTGGAATTGAACTGGAGAACCAAAGGAAAGCAGTTCTATCCAACTCTGTTCATGATCAGAGAAACATTGAAATTCCAATCCTATTTTTGTTGTCGATAATCCTATTTTTGTTGTCGATTTTCGCTTTCCAAGAGTTTTTTTCTTAGCCAATTTTATTAATATTTCAAACATTTTTCTTAAAGATTATGTTAGACTTGATCTTACTCTATAACTTGGGTCAGCTTCATTAAAGTTTCAAATTAAATATTAAAATTCTGCCTTGATCTTGTAGGTTATCACATTACATCATTATTAATCTTTAGGTGTGTGTACATTTCAAGACATCCTATTTCAAGCATCTTTTCTTATGCTATCTGCACTAAAACACGACTTGGACGTCACTGTTAGTGAGGTTGAAATTGGTATTGATGTTTGCCAGTGAGTCTTGTTCTTGAGCCATGTAGAGTTAACTTCATGGCAAGCAATATGCAAATACCCATTTGACCGTTAAGATATTGAATAGCACCTAGTTGTGTATAGCCTGACCTGTGGATCAATAAGTCTTGACTCAGCCCGATGCATGGGCAGGGCTGAGCATGACACAACATGGCTCATTCATCAGAAAGTGATATCAAGTACGGTCCATTTCGTGCGCCAAAATCATATCATGGGCAGTCTAATCCATTTGGCACTGATACAACATCATACTAAGAAAAGGCCATTTTTACTGCTTTTCTTTCTCTGAAAAGCCCCTCTCCTGGATTTGAGATCATCGTTTTGTCAAAAGAAGTCCTATAGTAAATTTTGAAAAAAAAATAATAATAATAATAAAAAATGATAAACCCAGTTAGCCTCTTATTGACTATCCCTGGGAGTG
>JBBPFP011694042.1:0-19091 GCA_037974795.1 Kaempferia galanga
CATTTAGTTGTACGATTTGAGGAACACTTGGTTTATTATTGATCCAAAATTCGTTACAAAAAGTGCCTATGAGTTTTTGGTATATAGACATTGTAGTATTGTACATCAATTTTGTGTTAAAGTATTGCATTACATTAGAGCTACTGTATCAAAATATGGATAATGTTTTATTTTTTTTGCTTGTTAGGAGTAGCTTTTATTATTGAAAGTTTTCTTACTGCATGTTTATTCCTTGCTTGACTTGGGCTGGATTCATCCTTTGTAGATATAAATTTTCATGTCGTGTTAGACTTTTGGTGTTGTGTCCTGCTGACACTCTCCCAAATGTACCGAGATGAATTCATACACGTTTTTATTATATGTGTCATCCATTTGGCTTGTTGCTTGTCACTTCTAATTTAAGTTACTCAAGTTTTAATTTTGTTGCTTGACAAACTTTCTAATGTGTTAAAGCATGGAATTCAAATGAGTTATTTATTTAATCTAATTTAACTTTGTTTTTCTACTTCCAGTAACATTATAGTATAATGATTTTTGCTCACTTTTTACTTTAATGCTGAATGAGATGAATTAACAAAGGTTGTTTGAATTTATCTTATTGCATGTCAAAATGTAACAGAGCTTGTTATGTTGGCATTGTGGAACACTCACTAGAATGGGTGGCACAATAACAATTACTTGTGCTGATTAGTATGCAATATTTTGTTAATTTACCAATATGGTACATTTTGATCTTGTGCTCAACACGACACATTACAAATCATGATTATTAAACATCCCTTATTTATTTATTTCTCCTGAATCATGCATGCATGTTCCTGGACCATTATGCTGTGCCCATATGTCATCTCTTCATATTATCTTGACAATTATTGAATTCTGCAGGTTCCTCTTGAATTTAAAAATATCCTTGATAACACAGTTGTGGCAGCCTTATCTGATTCTTCATTACAGGTACTTTATTTTTTCTCCATAGTTCTTGGCTCGAATCTTATGTAACTTCTTCAAGAAAGTTTGACTTATATGATATATCTATACATGTATTTATTTATTTAGAAAGGAAGGTCAAAGCCTATCCAAATTGGAGTTAAATATTTACAGGTAGTAGAAAAATGTGTTGGGTGTAAACCCGTACACTCTTTGTGATCATCTCAGAAGCTTAGTTTCATGCTTCTGAGTTTGTGCCAGATGCACAGGGTGACTTACAGTTACAGTGGCTTGAGCAGATAATCTCAAGCTGTCGGCTATTACAAGCTAATCTCCAGCGAGCTCTTTTGAGATGTCGTTGGTGGTTGCACGAGTCGAGCCACTTGCCGAGTCGTCAAGTGCACAGTCGAGAGTCGGTGAGGAGCTAAGGGGCTTCCCCGACCCGAATCGAAGCAGAGTCGGCGCTTCGATGCTTCTGAGAGTTGCCGACTGGATGCTGAGAGCTGCAACACGAACACCGAGAAGATACCAAGTCCTGTAGAGCGCATTTTCCTTAAAACAGATTCGTCCCCTCTAAGAGTGCTCGAAGGTTTTTTATGGACGTCTATTTCCCAGGAGAAAATAGCAAGACCACGAGCTCAACCGAGCACTAGTTGTCGTGGCGATCTAAGTTGATACCCAAAATCTATCACTATTGCCGAGTGAAAAAGTGTTCAGCAGTAAAAGAAGAAACCTGCCGACCGGACAACTGTTCGGACGTAGGAACAAGAGGGAGGGATTGATTCAAAACGGATTGCATTTCTCAATCTACTCTTTACTTGCTCCATCTACGCCTTATATAGGAGCGTATAATTGCCAAGCAAGTAAAGCTTTTACTTGCAAAGCAAGCCAACTTTGGCTCACCTTAGGTAATTGCCAAGCAAGTAAAGCCTGCAAAGTAAGCCTTTCGTGGCTTGCCTCACACGTTGGCTATGTGGCATGCTCTAATGGATTAGAGTCTTGACTTGCTCAACAAGCCACACACATGGCAATACCGCATGTCCTTGAGCACCCGAAAGAGACAAGTGGCAATTCCTGGCTGATCTATATGGACACATCATGATCCGACCGATTCATTTATGTGCAAGAAGGTTCACACACCTAGATTTTCACCTCCTTTTGTTCCGAATTTCAGCAATAATGCCTCTCTTTCACTGTGGGACTAAAACCCACATGTTGCATTTCCATTCGAGTTTCCAATAAAATGTAAGGTTCAGAGTAGTTAATTGATCCCACTCGTATTCGAACATCTTGAGTAACCAATTGAAAACACGAGCTACAGAGCTATGCTGTCTCACTGAATTTCTTTTGTCAGCATGACTGCTATGAATATATTGACATGCTGTCATGCCTCACATCAATTTATTAGGGCAATACTACCATTTTCTCTCTGAATACAATGACCACCACCGAGCCTTATCCCACTAGGTTTGGTCGACTATATGAATCCTTCTACGTCATTGGGCTCTATCCTTTACTATATCATCATTTATATTTAAATATTTTTTTATCTTATTTTATTGATGCAAAAAGTCGTTTTTAGTTTTCCTCGTTTGATATATATATTTGTCATAGTTTTGCATCGCCAAACTGAGCATTTATTGGTTGTCTAAGTATATGTCCATATTATCATAAATGTGTTTCTCGGAGTTTTCCCCCAATTGATGCAACCTTGACTTTCCCTTTAATGTTTTCATTTCTTATCCTATCCATTTTCATATGTCCACACATCCTCCTTAACATCCTCATCTCTGCAATTCTTATCTTTTGGTTATGTGCTAGAGTCATAACCTAATATTTAGCTCAATATAGCATAACAAGTCTAACTATTTTGTAGAATTTTCCTTTAAGCTTTAGAGGTACTTTACGATCACATAGAACACTTAACACTCTCATTCAATTCAATTATCCTACTTGTATTCTAGGCAAGACATCTCTCTTAATCCCTCTATCTTTTTGCAAAAATGATCCCAAATACTTAAAGTTCTTCCCGACAACACGTCTAATATTTCTAAACTTACATTCCATATATTATGTCTTTACTAAGCCTAAAACCTTTTACTACAAGCTTTTCACTAAGATTCAAGTTTAGCATTTACTCCTTTACGTATCTCATCTAACAAAAAAAAATGTCAATTGTAAACAACATGCTCCATGATACTGTGCTTTGGATGTGTTTTGTCCATGGTTAGTGTAAAAAGATAATGACTTAGAAATAATCCTTGATGTAATCTTATCTTTATAAGAAACATTACATATCCTTAATTAGTTTAATATATACTATACTAACACCTCTCTTTTCTAGAATTCTTCATATAATTTCTTTTGAGACTCGTTCATAAGTTTTTTATAGGTCAATGAATCTTGCTTTTGTTTTCGATACTTTTTAATTAGTTGTCTAAGAAGATGTATATCTTCTATTGTCGCCTTTAGGCATGAATCCAAATTAATTTTCGATCACCGTGGTCTCCTTTCTTAATTTTTTTTTCTATTATTCTTTCCCAAAGTTTCATGTTATGACTCATTAGTATAATACTCCTATAGTTTGTACAATTTTGATGCCTTCTTTGTTCTTATAAAGGGAACTAGAGTACTTACTCTTCATTGATTAGACCATTTTTTTGTTTTCAATATAAGTTAAATAACTTTGTAAGTTATTCAATATCTTATTTTTCTATGCACTTCCGTACCTCTGTTTGGGTCCAATTGCCTTTTCATTTTGTATCCCATTAAGCACTTGTTATGCTTCTGAAGTTTGAATTCTACAATAAAAATTTAAATTTCTATACTCATTTGATCTACTTAAATTACCTAAATTAAGTTGGTTCAATTAAAAGTTAATGAAAATACCTCTTCCACTGTTCTTTTATTTCCTCATCATTTACTAGTACTCTATTGGATTCATCTTTGATACATCTTATTTGGATAAGATCTCTTGTTTTCCTCTTTCTCATTTTAACTATTTTGTAAATATCTTTTTCTCCTTTTGTATCTAATTTTTGATATAAGCATTTAAATTTTTTTTACTTCATTCACCACTTTTTTAGTACATTATTGGCTATTGTATTTTTTTTAAAGTTTTCTTCGTTCTTACAAGTATATAATGTCTTATAAGTTGTTTGTTTTTTGTTCACTTTCTCATTCCACTACCGTGACTAGTCTCGGTGGTGCATGGCCCTTCAACTCACCATGTACACTTTTGGCTACTATTTTCAAATAATATCTTATCCTATGTCGTATTCGAACCGTCATATATTTCTTCTAATACTTGTAATCCTACCCTTTCCTTAAATATGTTTTTGCTTTTTATCCTTTACCTTTTACCACTGAATTCTAGGAGTCGTTCATGTTTTACTTTTATTGATGTTATGTTTGAGACATGTATCTAACACTACTAATCTATGTTAGGTAGTTAAGTTATTTTAGGATGACCTTGTAATCTTTATAAATCTTTTTTCCCTTCTTTCTAATTATAAAAAAGTCAATTTGCGATTTATTATTCTCACTTTTTAACGTGACTAATTGTTCTTTTCTTAAAAAACGTATTAACTAGTATAAGGTCATATATTATTACAAAATCTAATATACCTTTTCCTTTTTCAATTCTGGTTCCAAACTTATAACCCTAAGCACCCTATAATATTCCTCATTTTTCACTCCGACATGCCCATTTAGATCTCCTATTAAAATCATTTTGTTTGACGGAATGTTTTGTAATACCTAATTTAGGTTGTCCCAAAACCTAGATTTGGTGTCTTCATTTAATCCTGATTACGTTAATAGTTTCTTTCGCCACTATTATCTTGAGAGTTATAATTTTATCCCCTTTCTAACTACTCCTACAACTTCATCCTTTAACGAACTATGTATAATAATACCTACTCCATTTCTTATTTTACTACTTTCTGTGTACCATATTTTAAAATTCTCTATCATCCTTGTTTTCTCTTCTACCCATTTTGTCATTTGTACACACAAAATACTAATTCTTCTCATAATCATCATACCTACTACCGCCATTTCTTTACCAATGAGTGTTCTTATATTTTATGTTCAAAATTTTATACCATAAATTCTCCTATAATATTTGTTCTTATCCACCTATGGTGTGAGAATTTTTGCATATTTAACACTACACCTAAATTCTTATAAAGATATAGCGGTATGTTATAGTTGGATCTTATAACGCAAACCCTTGTATATTGAACACTACATCTGAGTTCTTATGGAGATGTAGCGGCCCTTGTTGAGACGTTACCGTCAGATCCTGTAACAAGTTCATTTTGAGGAATAATTTAACATTAACACAATAGTTTGATGGATTCATTCATTGAACATTTGCTTGAATTCAACACTAGTTGATAACCTAATGTAACTCCTACCCTTTCTAATCCTGGCTTGGGACCGGCCATGACGGGCTTTTTTCTCTCCTAATATCATGCAAAATAACATTTTATATGTATTATTGAAACGGATCAAGTTCTAATATTTCCTTTCCAAACTAACTAATAAGATACAAGACTACCAAAACTGGTAGGTATTAGATAACCGAATTAAAGTACTCAACTTCATATACATGTCTTATTTGGCCTAATCTAATTAATTCAAAACCTGGATTCTTTTTATTTGCTATTCTAATTGGATCATACTCTGTTTTGATCATCGTATTCCCTGTCTTAAGCATTTTGGGTTGGTATGCGTTCTCAAGATGACCATATTGATGCTTCCTTGACTTTCATTATATCAATGATTAATATTTTTGATGGGAGAGACAGGAATACATGATTAGTTTTTAAAATTAGACTATTCCTTCTATCCTCACCAAGAGAAGCTTGTTAATCATTCTGTGATTCCATGTCTGATTTCTTTCAAATGCATTAAATGCCAAAATGTTGATGGCTATTGGGTGTAGTTCTTAAAATAGTCCGATGAAACATATGAATCTTGTATGTGGAAGCCCTTTCTAAAGTTGGCTATATCTTTCTAGCTCCCATTTCTTGGCCTTTAGCAACAGAAGACCTAGTCTTGTTCTTTTGGTATCTTTTCTCCAGTTTCTTTTGCTTAAATTTGTCAATTGTTTTCCTCTTTATTTTTTTTATCATTATTTGTGGTTACTCCTGTTGTATTTCTTGGATATTTTCTTCGTAGGTACGCATTGAATCTGCGTTGACATTGCGTTCATTGGCAAAGGTTGATCCCACTTGTGTTGGTGGATTAATTTCATATGGTGTCACAACTTTACACGCTCTGAGAGAAGGCGGGTCTTTGGAAAAGGTAATCCTGGTTGGCTGGAAGATTAGTAACACACATTCTAGATTATTTTATGCTTACATCTACGTTCTCAATTATATTATAACTCATTAATAAAAGTTCATTAGAACTACAAATTTTTCTAGCATTGTTTCATGTGAATGCATCGGTTAAGAATTGTTTCTAAATTGTGACAAATAGTTTTGAGATGATAGAATGACAATTATTGGTTCTGAATTGATAGGATGCTTATTGTCTTTGATGTCTAATAATCATCAAAGAATTTCACTGAAAAATTCCCTATGCTAATTTTAGAGTATCTTGGAGGCCCAGAATTGTCGAGGTATGCTTTAATGCTAGAGCTGATTGTGCTATTATCAAAATTTTCATCCAATAAAACTTCCAAAATTTAGAAAACAATTACCAATTTATTTTGTCAAGTTGACTAATTACTTTCAATTGTATGTAAGTTTTAAACTAAGCATGCCAACCAAGATTGATTCTCGCGAGTATAATACTAACAAGAGATAGACTAGTGAGGCAGACCTAAGGTGCTAGATTAGGGTATGCTATCTTATAACTTACTACCAAAACTATTAGAGGGTATATCAATAGCAAGATTCAAAATCTTGAGCCGTGTCGAAGTTTTATTCTTTGGGTTTCCAAATTGACCAAAAGACGCACGCTACTTTGCTACTTTGGTATTTATCAAAGGGCACACCCTTTTCCAACTATCGACAAATTTGACTTTTCTCTTTTTCTTTTCTCTGCTATTTTTCTCTATTCTCTTTCCTCTCTCCTATGCATGCAACTTCTTTTCTCTCTCTCTTCTGCATGCATGCATGCATGCATAACATGGGCCTGATATGATTTGGGCCTGATATGAAAATTATATCAGGCCCACAATGTTTAAGGTATAGCTGATTCGTTTGATAACATTTTGACACCTCGGAAGAAGCCGAAATAAGCAATGAATAGCATCGTTGGACTCCTTCTAGCCTAAGAATTGCAGAAGACCTAAATTGGGTCCAATCAGACATGTCTAGGTCCACCCATGTGTTTCAATCGAAACTCACTAATGGACCTAGACATGTCCGATTGGACCCATTTTATGTCCTGTGGATTTCTTAGGCTGCAAGGAGTCCAATGGTGTTATCCATTGCTTATTTCGGAATAGAAAGAAAAACTAGGCAGATAGAAGATTTCAATCTTTGGTTCTTATGTTCTTGCAAGTTTAACTTCGGTGGTTCTTCACACTCTTTAGTCGATTATACCGTTTATTTGAAGAGAGTGTTGGGGTTAATGAAGTTTTTTTTTCCTATAACATATGATTTCATTTTTTTTCATGTCCTTAAATGATTAGGCATTGCAATTGTATTTGTTCTCTTATTCTTGCTCCGCTCTATAAATTTTCTTGTTGAGATTAACCACTACTTTTGAGTGTTTATTTTTGCTTTACACAGTAGGTTTATATCAGCATCATTATATCACCCCACATTGGGCAGCATATTATTGTGATAAGATTTCATATCAGGTCTACGTCGGGCCTGATATTATTCATATCAACCCACATTGGGATTTTTTAGCCGATTGTTCCATTAATATTTAAACACCTCTTGAGAAGGTGAAATAAATAATGGATAACACCGTTGGACTCCTTATAACCTAAGAAATTCATAGGACCTGAAATGGGTCAAATTGGACATGTCTAGTCCCTAGAAACCCACTGATGAACTTAGACATGTCCGATTGGACCCATTTCAGGTCCTATCAATTTCTTAGGCGGGAAGGAGTCCAATAGTGTTATCCATTGCTTATTTCGGCTTCTTCCAAGGTGTTGAAATGTTATCGAACGAATCAGCTAAACCTTAAACATTGTGTACTTGATATGCATGCATGCAAAAGAGAGAGAGAAAAGAGAAGAGAGGAGAGGAAAGAGAAGGGAGGTTGCATGCATAGGAGAGAGGAAAGAGAAGAGAGAGAAAAATGGCAAGAAAAGAAAAAGAGAAAAGTCAGATTTGTCAGAGGGTAGGGAAAAGACTAGGAAAAAGGTGCGCCCTTTGGTAAATACTAAAGTAGCGTGCACCTTTTGATCAATATGGAAACCTATGTACGCCCTTTGGTAATTTGTCGTTTAGTATCATGCTGATGTTTCGATGTATGCCAAAATTGGATACCATTAATGTCTTTTTTTTTACTTTATCTCCTTCTCCCTTCAATCTCCAATTTGTCACTGACACCATGCATTAGAACATCGATATGATATTGGAATGACATCTTTTTGATCAAAGACTAAAATTAGGATTGAGATTTTGAATCTTGGTGCCGAGTGGTCTCGAGGTTCGGTAATTTACCCGAACAATACGTTTTGACCTTTCTGTCTGATATGGTATGAACTTTCAAACCATGTTTAATAGTTGAACTATTTTAGTAACGTATGAAGGCCCACTCCACGCTCACATGATTTACATAATTGTTATGCTAGCTATCAAGCCCTAACAACAACCCTTAACATTTTTCTCTGGGTTTGGCACATGCATTGGCACTTTATTCTGTCTTAAAACTTATGCAATAGTAAAGTTGCAGTAAGAGATATATTAATCTTTTTTGTTTTTTGAAGGTCCTGAAGGTGAGGAGATTTTCCCCACCTTATTGTACTTTACATTTTACAATGTTTATCACTTTCCATGTTTAAATTAATTTTGGTAGTCTTCCTGTTTTGCTGCATGTGTTTACTTCAGCAAATGAGATTTATCTGTCTACTGGATTATTGGCCTTCTTTCTGTTTGTTAATCTTCTAGTTAAGTAGTTTTTTGTATCAGCAAACTCTCACAAAGCTTGAATAATTGGATGGTTCTACAATTTCTCTCATTTGCCTAGTGACCTGTATGTTCTTATAGATCATATATTGCCTCTATTTTTTCTGAAACAAGTTTTCCTGCTTTTGAGAAACTGACTTGTCTTTTCAAAAAGTAGGGAACAAATTTGGATCTCGAGCTAAACTCTTTGCACGGGCAAGCCACACTCTTGGCAGCACTTGTTTCAATCTCACCCAAGTTACTTCTTGGATATCCTGCAAGGTTATTGTTTAATCTCCCATGTTGTCATGTTTCAGAAGACTTCTATATCTTAGCATGTTTGTATGTGACGATGATTTTTCAATACATTTTCTACCTCCTATGGTTGTTGTTTAGCACTTCCAATATGTCAATTCTCCCAAAACAGTTACAAGATTTTACAAAGTTTCGCTTTTTTATTTAAACTTATGATTTTTAGTAGTGTTTTTCATCATTAACACAATCCTAGTTGGCACTTTACCCAAATAAATGTCTTGTTCCAACTTATATTTGTGCCATCTGCATCAATTGGTCCATTGACATCATGTGTGGGTGTTGTTTGCTATGTTTCCCCTGTTTGTTTCAGACGCCTCCACCTTTATGGGAAGTAGTTTGCCTCCTCTCTTATGTCAGTTTACATGTCAAACTTCAAGTGAATTCTTGCTTATCTATGACAACGAATCCGCTGAGGTTTTACACCATATGCCTTACTTGAGAGAATCAACCAAATTACCAAAGTTTAAAGTCTCAGACTGTTTTAGAGTTTTGGTAGAAACCAGAGTACTTTTATTTTGGTATTGTATGATTCCATTTTAGCTGGGTATTGCTCATTCTGAGGAGGAGCAGGAGGGAAAAGAAGAAGAGGTGAAGGAAGAAGAGAAAGAGAAAACTTACGCGAGGGTTTCGGGCTTTAGTGGAGAATTATGGAAGAAACTCGTGGCTTATTGAATCTCATGATGAAGATGGAAGACGCTCATGGAAGGAGCTTGCAATTTGGGCAGAGATTACTACATAGGCTTGAGTTTTGTCCTCGTAGAATACTCACGATGAAGGCTTGATGAAGCTTGCAATTAAGGCAAAAGCTCAAGAGGAAATCGTGATGATTGGGGAAGCTTGAGTGGAGCTTGCGACAAAGGCATAAGGCTCATGACAGAGATCAAAGGCTTGAGCGAAGTTCAAGATGATGAAGGCGGAAGGATCACAACAAAAGTAAAAGGCTCGGAAGTACTCATCCACTAGCGTAGTGAGGTATAGGAACTTCCTACGTGTCAATCAATAGGCAGGATAAAAATTTTCACTCATGTTGATTGACACAACTCATATTTGGAAGACTAGCATTAACTATATTGGGCTCAACCACCGTCTCACAAGCTAAAGTTACTAGCTTATCTAAGCTTTTGAACTCTCTTCATTAGTCCACAACTCTCTATAATGTCATATTGAAAGTAATCAATGTTTCGTAGTATTAAATAGTATAAGAGTTTAATTGTGTAATGGCCTTATAGTCATTTTATTTATCTTAATCCAATATACCACTTGCAGGCTGCCTCATTCAGTCTTTCTAGTTTCAAAACAGATGTTGAGTTCCTTCAGCCGTAACCCTCAGGCTGCAATTGTCGAAAAAGAGGCTGGCTGGTTGCTTTTAGCTTCTCTTGTAGCAAACATGCCAAAAGAGGTGCTCATGAAGATTCTAGAAAGAATTTCTTCTTCTTCTTCTTTTTTTGCATTATCTTGCTTTTTTTGCTACCTTCAAGCTTATCATTTATGCAGGAATTGGAGGACCAAGTTTTCGATATTCTTTTACTTTGGGCTGGTCCTTTTGCTGGAAATCCAGAAGTTTACTTTAGGCAGACACAAGATTTGGCAGCTGAACTGCTGTAAACATGATTTATCATTCTTACAAATTACAATCCCTTATATATTTGTTAGTCCCATTTTCCATGCATGTTCTAGCGTTCTTATTATATTCCTTTTTTGACTAGAATTTGGAAAGCTTTGTAATATCATAAAAAAGAATGTTCTATATGTTTGTCAAACACAATGCTCCAAAAATCAAGTGATTAGAGAATTGTGTCATTTGGGGTTTATTTGGAAGGAGACAATGCAAGGACAGTTTTCCTTTTATGTGAGGTGTTTCAAATCCAATTATAAAGTGTCACTTTTAAGTTTTAAGTTGCCTCCACGTATATGATTGGTTATGCTACTATATGATCCAAGGTTTCTCAGTAAGTGGTTTTATATTTGGATGTTTGGAATGGCTGCCTTCTGACTACTAGGTTCTTTTTCCCTGTATATATAATGGCAGTTGCTTCTGTTGTCAACAATTAATTTATAGATGTATTTGATCTCAAAGGTGTTGGTTGCCAGCAAGATTTGTCATATACCAGGTCATTGTGATTCTTGGGTCTCTGTCTTTGTTTTATTTTGGTCTATTTAGTTGCTTAATCATGCCTATTGATCATGGTCAACATACTTGGAGTTGGTTTGGAGGATGCCTCTAGGATCTTGTGAATGTGCAATTCTTGACCAGAGAAATCTCTTGTGAAACATACAACTTTTGATCATGTTTGGCCAGTTTGAAGAAATTTATTTTTCTCTTACTATTTTTCAGATTGAGATGGAGTACTTCATTTGGTTATTCTCACTGAACAATATATATGAAATTTGTTAGATGCTTTGTCATCACTTTGCAGTTATTCATTGAGAAATCAACATAATACATCTGTTACCGTCTAGTAGAATCATCTATTTTACATTATTAGTATGGTTAATCTAATATTTAAGCAAAATTTTGATCTAGTGTGTTATCGGCTGCAATTGAGGCGCTCAGTGCCTTTATAAGAAGTTTTGTTTCTCCAGAAGTTGCAACTCAAAATGGAGTACTTCTACAACCAGTATTGGCATACCTCAGTGGGTTAGTTATCCTCGTTACCTCTATCGTTGCTACTTGTTTCATTGATTTCCCCCACAGATATCTGAATATGAAAATTGATCCTTTTCAGAGCTTTGTTCTACATTTCATTCTTTTCCACAAAGCAATTACCAAATATGAAGTCAGCTTTAGCACTCTTCACAATCAGAACACTGATGGCATATCAATCTATTCCCAATCCTAAGGCTTATCAAAATGATCATCAGCAAATTATCGAAATATGCACTTCCCCATTTAGGTAACCCGATCTGGTTTGCTATCTTTGATACTTGAGTGGTGTTCATACTTAACACTGAAATGCTTTTCATGATATTTAGTAATGATTTTGTTTTGTTTTCATTGTGACAAATTGCAAAAAAAGTGATCCTTCTGCTTATGAAGAAAGCTCAAGTTTGAGAACCTTGTTAAACAAGAAGGAAGCATGTTTGGGCCCTTGGGTACCTGGGAGGTGCTTATTTCATGCTTATGCATTCTGTTTACTGAAACTTCTGCATGGTGTTAGAATGATATTTGTTCATACAACTGATTTTGTGGATGTACCAATCATACTGCTTGATATCCCATGCCAAATTTGTTTGTTAGCAGTTAATTTTCAGTAACTTTAACAAGCTCATGTTATTGTGTATTCTTAGTGATTGGTATGAAGATGAACTTCGAGCTTTTGATGGTGGTAAAGATGGACTAACACCATGTGTTTGGGATGATAATATTTGCGTCTTCCCTCAGGTAATGAAAACACATATTGCTTGACTGCTACTTGTTATAGGTGTTGGAACCGATTGCGTGGGCCAACAATAGGTGAGCCTTTAATATATACTTGTTTTGGCTTAATAGAATAATAGAAATAACAAGGTTTGTTTCGATCATGTTTGTATTCTTATGTATCAAATGTTAGGAAAATAGAATGCCTTTATGTTGGAACACCCATGAAATTGTAAATCATAAGGCTAAACAGAGCCATTGCCCTTTTTTTATGGTTGCCAATAGTAAATCTACTTGGGAGAGAATCCATTCAAAATATATTGCTAGATACTGGTCTATGTCTCCTTTTCTTTCCAATCTTCTAATTTCTCCCACTGTCAAATATGCAAGAGTGTTATATCTATTTGCTAGCCTATTCCTAAGGATCTAAAGTCCAATGCACGGTTGAAAATTTGTCTTCTAAAAACATGAACCTCATACACTCTTTTGTCTGTCCTGGTTTAATTAATTTAAATTCTTGAGCCAGAATTTCACTGGTATGCCTTAGGAAACTTATGTGTATCCTAATCGTTATGCAAAATATATGATGATATGCCTAATCTATTGTTTTTAAGCTTTGCCCCTTCAATATGTTAATTGAAACAATATCCTTTCTTTCTTAAAATATTGGCCAAACTCATTGAAGATGTTAGTCCTCAGTCAAAGGATAAATCATTCCAGATATTGGTTTTCTTCTTTGCACAACATATATTGCTGCTTGATTTTTATTAATGGCAAGGTCAGTTGGTCCTAAATAAAGTTACAATTTGAAGTATCTATTTGTTTAATGGTTGATCTTTTTTCTGCAGCTGTTTTCCTTTGTTCCAATTGATATTTTAGATTCTGGATGCTCCCGCATGCTGTGTGTCAAAACTCTCTCTCTCTCTCTCTCTCTCTTGTATTCTCTTGGAAGATATTTCTATTTTGTTCATTCTGATCACTACATCATGTAGTAGCATTTGTTAGAAACATGAACAAACTTCTTATTTTTGATCTTAATGTTTTCTTGAAAGAAATTTTACTTTATCTAATTACTGGTGATTAATTGTATCTACTTCAGTCAGAATCAATGTGCAAACTATTAGTCAATCAGATGCTTCTATGCTTTGGCACCATGTTTGCAGCCCAGGTGTGTCTACCAGGATCTTTTTGAAGTATTTAATGTATTCACTAATAAAAGTTGATCAATGTCTGTTTGTTTGACTTGATATTCCATATCTCAAGGATAATGAAGGAAAAATGGCACTACTTAACAAAGTTGATCAGTGCTTAAAAGCTGGAAAGAAGCAACCATGGCATGTGGCCACCGTAACAAATGCATGTGTTGGCCTACTGGCTGGGTTGAAGGTAATAACCATCTTTAAAGTTTGATAGAATAGCATGTTAGGAGCACTCTTGCTTGAAATGCCTTTTCATGAACTCAAAATATCCTTATGCGCAGGCCACAATTGCATTACGGCAGCAGACACTAATACCTGAGATTTTGACCATCATCCAGGCCATCTTCCATGTGTGCATACTCTGTTGTTTCAGTAATTTTCACTCTCAATCTATTTCATATCTTTGCTGATTTATTTGTTCCTTGAAATTAACAGGGTATTCTTGAAGAAAGTGAAGTTTGTTCAGCTCAACGAAGAGCATCCTGTGAGGGTCTTGGTTTATTAGCTCGCCTTGCAAGTGATATCTTCACTGCAAAGATGGTAGGTTGGTTTATATGATGTTGTTGCTATAGTTGTCTCTGACTTCAACTGTTGGATAGAATATGGTTATTTGTTAATATGGTTCCTATTCACAACTTAGCTGATCATGTCTTGAATAGATTTTTTGTAAGTACAAGCCACAAACAAGACTTCTTGTTTGTGATATCAACAACATGATTCATTTACTCAAGTATAAAGAACCACAACTGAATTTAAGCATTGAAACTAATCATAGCAGAAACTCGAGCATGACTTGAGATTTTGAATCTTGGCGAATACTTCCACCAACTTTTCTCCTTTTTAAGGAGTGAAATGCACAAATGATCATTTCACTTTTACTTTTGCTGGCCACATTTTTTTTATGATAAATGATCTTACTCGTCCTTTCTGTTGCTATTCGGTCATGTCACGTTGTCACAGGTACCAATGATTGTCATTCAAGTCATGGTCAAGTAGGTTAAATTCTTTTGTTCTTTCCTTCCATCAAAGTCAACAGGGTTGGTGGAATATATTCCTGGTCCTTTATTTTCCCTCCATTCAATGTTTTCTTTTCCCACTAATTCTTCTCCAAGTAAACACAGATTTGAGATGTCTTTCCATGTATGCTTTCAATTGTTGCTGACATGAATTAGAGAAGATGGCTGTGAGTGGACAGATACCATTTGATGGTT
Organism: Kaempferia galanga; assembly: GCA_037974795.1. Taxonomy (NCBI): domain Eukaryota; kingdom Viridiplantae; phylum Streptophyta; class Magnoliopsida; order Zingiberales; family Zingiberaceae; genus Kaempferia; species Kaempferia galanga. The sequence goes on from JBBPFP011694042.1 coordinate 15,098, forward strand.
AGCATTTCAAGTAGATAGTTTACATACTAATTTATTTCATTTCCTTGTTCTTAATATTCCAAAATTTCTGAAAATGGAGACTGAAAAGATCTCAATCTTATCCTTTTACTCAATTACCTCAGTTTGAAAAGAGAATATCTTCCTTAATTACCTACTGGTTTCTAACCACAGTTGAAGAGAATATTTTTTACTCAGTTGAAGGGATAGATATTTTTGTCCTTTATCATGTTACACTACTTGCACTCCTTGATATGACGTGATGCCTTTATCTAATAGTTATGGAATGTTGATCTGTTATGATGCATGTATACATCATTGTCCTGCAATTCACAGAGTGACGCACATGAGTTCTGTTTGAAAGTTTCCCTAGTTCAGGCACCCCAAATATGCCAAGTGAGGCATTGCAGTGTGAGGTAGATGATGGCTAGCTAGCTCTGGGTTGGGGATCGCTCTTTTAGTAGTGCGTGGCCAAGTTGGATGATCTTATTAGGCTTATGTGTGGCAAAAGGTATCCCCGCCCAAGTAGTTAGTCATTTTGGGTAGTAGACTCTGCTCACACCTTATACTTTTAGGCTTATATGTTCATTTAATTTGATGTTTGTAGTATCTTGATTTGTAAACATATTTTTATTTCATTAGGGACATTTAATTGTAGCTGGCTGACTGATAATTTGGATATGAAATATACGATAGTTGTTGAACTGAACTTTCTTTTTTCCAAATTCTTATTTTGTTTTCTACATTGCCGAACTGTTTTTATTGATCAGACTCGGTCACTTCTTGGAGAGCTAGTTACAGCAACAGATCCATATTACATTGCATCCATCTCTCTATCATTGGGTTGTATTTATCGGAGGTAATTGTTAGCTCATTTTTTTAGTACTTTTATCCAAGGTTTAAAATATCATACCATGCTAGAGTTCGGATATCCGGTTCGAACAGTTAGTCACCACCTCTATTTTCAACCTCACATAATCTAATTGATCAATCAACAATGTAAATCATGATTTAGTCATCTGAAAAGAAGAAAATATGATGTGGGCCCAAATGACCCCTGAATCTTGATCTTTTCGTCGCTTTTGTTGGTCAAGATTTGAATCGAAGCCTAACAATCCAATCAAATTATTAATAGAATCTAGGTCTAATTTAAGCAATTTGAATAATTTAAACCAAATTCAAATTCTAAAATCTAAAAATCACAACTGTTGCAATGTTAATTTTTAATCGCACGAAGAGATTATTGAGGAATAAAAACATTTTCTAGTGTCTATTTAATATATCTGCAATTTTCTTCTGTGATATTTGAAGCTGATTGATGCTTTTTGGTATATGGATTGCAGTGCAGGGGGGATCGCGCTGAATACTCTGGTGACTTCGGCTGTTAAATCAATATCTTTAACAGCCAAGAGTTCAAATGCTAACCTGCAGTTATGGTCTTTGCATTCGCTTCTATTGATCATTGAAGCTGCTGGGTTATCGTATGTCTCTCAAGTGCAGGTACAATGTGGTCTGTTATAATCAGTGCTCAGACAGTGCAATGCCTGTTATTTTGTTATGGTTTTCTATATTCTGAATCAATTATTTCACTTTACTGACAAGATCATTGTGACTTCCAAATCATTGAATCTTTTTGATTCTCTCTGGATAAGCAACAATAGCTAAATAATCAATTACCCATAGGCCATAGCCACCAATGTGCCCAGAGTACGTTAATAAGGAAGCCTAGACCAACATTTTATTGGCAAATGTTTAGGTGGCGGCATAATTTTTCAAAATTTTTAAATGGTATGATTGTGGTAATCTGAATGCCCTGGCCATATCTTGATAGCAGATTGCCATATTTTAGGTTAGCATGCATTGGAGATAAAATCCAGAATCCTGATTTCAAGTAGTTGGGAGTTCTTGTTTTTTATTATTATTTAATATTGCATCTAGTAGCTCACGATCCACATGTATGAGTGAGTTTTTTTTATTATGTTTTGTCCTTTCTTGTCTGTGATATGTAGGCGACACTTTTTCTTGCCATGGAGATCCTCTTGGCAGAGGAGAATGGATCGGCGGATCTTAGGCAGGAGCTAGGACGCCTCATAAATGCTATAGTTGCTGTTCTTGGTCCTGAGCTTTCTCCTGGAAGTATATTCTTTTCTCGTTGCAAGGTATCTTATTATGTTGACTGATACTATTATTTTTGAGCTTCTCATATTTTCCAAATAATACTGTGTTATGATGTAATTTATATTGTGTGTCAAGAAATGTACTTGTGATATTATTAGAAAGCCCTTTGTTTTCCCTCTTTTGGTATGACATTGGTGTTTTGCCAGTCTGTTATTGCAGAAATAAGCTCTTGTCAAGAAACATCATCCCTCATAGAGTAAGTATTTATCTTAAACTTTAGTTTCTTTTTGTTTAGTTACATTTATCAGATGTATGGTTAATGAGATATGGAACCTGTTAAGAACTATGGTGTCATTAAATTGGTTGTATTGAGCGGTATCATTCTAATATATTTTTTTGACAATCAATGTAATTTATTTGTAGATCTGTTAGATTCACTCAGCAGCTTGTACTTTTTGCTCCACATGCTGCTTCTGTGCATTCTCATGTTAGAAACCTTCTCCCTACACTATACTCTAGACAGGTATCTTTATATTAATACCAGTTCTCACTTTTTCATTGGGCGAATACCCAAAAAGTCAATTCTGTTCCAAAATACCCAAACAAGGTTGTCATTTTCAAAATCTATCTATCAAGGCCCCATGACAGGCAATTCTGAATTTGCCCATGAAACACTGTCTTGTTTGATAATTTTTTAATAGAGATGATGCACAATATTTTAGGATTGTAACATTGGGGCCTTCGTTGGGAACTTTCACAAATTGTCTTGTTTGGGTTTTTTTGGAAGCAGAGAGACTTTGTTTATGCATTCTCTCCTTTTTGTTTATAATACGCTCATGTACTTCTTTACAGCTTAGTCTTCGTCATCTTGCTGTATCGACTCTTCGCCATCTTATTGAAAAGGACCCGGTGAGAAACTCATGGTTTTGTTTTGCTATTCCACCTTCTAAATATCACAAGTGCTATCAAGTTCTCAATTGTGATGAACCATCTAATTGTAGTATGAAGAATCTAGAATGTTGTCATAGAGTTTATTCTTTAGGTCTTATTTAATGTTTGTTCTACCAATGTTAGTTACCATTTAGTTTGATATGATAGTGGCAAATCTATATGGGGAGCAGATAAGGAAATAATCACCTATCAACTATGACATGCTCAATGAGCTGTTTTCAATTTGTTTACATTACTATCATGCTTTGAAATAGCTAAAATGCTCTCTGAGAATCAAATAGGGTTAGTGGATTATATGTACAACAAAAAATACAGGTTACTATGTATATTGTCTAAGTTTCATAATTACTATATTTTACACATCTTTTACCTAGTTAATATTCATACCCATACCCCCTTGGACCACAAATAAAAAAACCACTAGATTTCAAAGTAGCTCAATCTAATTAAAATATTTCATCTAATTAGGTACGAATAGGTTTTATTTAGCTGGATCGCCATAATGAACTCCGCTCATTATGGCAGGTCATGGCCGGTCTCAAGCCTGAATGAAGGAGGGGGTTGTGTTAGGTTGCCAGCTCTCAAACTATGCTAAATATTTAATGAATGAATCCATTAAACTATTGCACTAATGCTAGGTTGTTCCCTCGAAGGAACGCGTTGCAGGTCTGGTTGTAACGTCTATGCAATGACCGCTACATCTCCAGAACTCGGGTGTAGTACTAAATATGCAAGAGTTCGCATTGTAGGGTTAGATTGTAATACATCAGCAAGGATCGCTACATCTCCATGAGAACTTGGGTGTAGTGTTAAATAAGCAAGAGTTCTCACACCATAGGTTGGATAAGAACAAATATGATTGGAAAATTAATAGTCTAAGATTTGAAACATGGAACATAGGAACTCTCACTATTAAATTAATGGAGAT
>JBBPFP011695131.1:0-19090 GCA_037974795.1 Kaempferia galanga
CCTAGGCTATGGTGCAGCGGTAAGGATATTTAGTTGTCTCTCAAGTACCACGATTTGATTCTCAGCTACGGTGCATTTGCAAAGATTTTTATTTCAAATGGAATTCGCAACTAAAGGACGCTAGGCTTCTCGGCAACCTACCGTGAGTGCTTCCCAATTTATCCTGGTGGTTAGTGGAAAACTTCCGTGGGGACGAGCCGACCACCCCAGAGATACTTAATGAGGTTAAGTGGGTTTACATTTACATATCTAAGGTGTTGAATTGCCCATGAATAGTTTAACTTCTTCAAAGTTATGGAACAGCTCTATATTGTAACAAACATGTCTAGTGATACCAATATTAATCCACCATTATCGCGGATTGGAACCTATTCACTTGAGAGATCATGACATAGAGGTTCATGTCTGGTTCCTCATTCAAATTGGCATTTTGCAATTTTTTTTCTCCGGCTTCTTACAATCTAAAGCTTTGTGATCGATTCCTGAGAATTTTTTCTTGACACTCCTCTAAGTGTCATCTTAGAAGACTTTCAGGAAGCTTTTCTTGACATTCCTCTAAGTGTCAGCTTAGAAGACTTGAAATTCTTTCATTTTGAGCATTGACCATGCTCAACCATGTTAATTTTCACAGTAGCATACCACCAAAAGAGGTAAATTACAAAATCAACTTATATATGACTGCAGACTAAGAGATAAAAGAAATTTTTCCTCGAAGAGTCGAAAATTAATCCTTACTCTATTTAATAAATTTATTATCATCTAACCAACGGAGCATCCCGTGAGAAGATGTTACAAATGAAACCTCGGACACAGAAAAGGTTGCACTGTGTAATTAACTAGAATGAAAAGAAAAGTAAAAAAACAATTGCACAGAATCAGTAACTGCTCTGACTGAAATCAGTGTATGCATGTAGCATTTTTTGACAAAAAAAGAAAGAACGATGGAAGTAAGCAAGCATTTAACCATGCCAAAAATATTTGGAAAAAAAATAATTAAAAAATTGAATGGGGAAAAAAAACAAGAGTGCAAAGGAGCAGATTGCCAGTGTTGTCATGGAGTAGGAGCTCCCCTGAAATTATAGGTCAGCGAATGGCAAAAAAGCTATCAGCCCTTGTAGGATAAGGTCTCTTCCGAGATGAGCCTCCGAGATGCAGGAGAGCGTACCCTGGTTGCCGCCTCCGACAGGCCCATGAATCGACTGATGAATGAAGTGCAAATGTCATCTAACATGATTTCACTTCTCTGAGTTTTCAGTTGTTTTCTTGTGTTCTGGGTCTTCAGCTGCAGTTTCACCTGCGGGTAGCTCTGAGACGACTTCAGATCTGGATAAACCTCCATTGGCAGGCTGCTCTCCTAGATTTTCAGGAGTTTTAGTTGATTTGGCATCTCCAACTTGCCCATCTGTTTCTGCATGTTCAGATGAAGTTTGGTCGGTATCTAGTGCAATTTCTTCCATGGCACATGCATCCTCCATTTTGAGCTCACCGTTAGGAATATGTGCGGTAGATTTTATACCAGGCATTTCAGACTCCGATGTTTCTATCCGTTCAACCCACCCTTGTAGCTTCTCACCCTCGCTCGGGCTTGAGTTACTAGCCTCCAGTGTGGATTTGCTTACAGGAGAATTTCCTAGAATAGTAGCTTCTGTTTCTACTGTACTAGTCACTACTTTTATTTGTGAACAAGTAGCTGCTTCATCCAGGTCTTTCTTTTCATCCAGCACGACCACATCAGACTCATCCGAATTCAGTGATGTTGAAGCAAATGAGTCAGTTATACGATCACTGACCTCTTTATCATTATCGAAAGCAAACCAGTTGGCATTTGTAAAGAGGGAACTGCTCGTGACAGATTTTTATTGGAATATTAGAATCATTCTAAAAGAGCCGAAATAAGCAGGCATACCAAAATGTACGTGGTTGTACCATTACCTATCCCGATCATTCCCCAAGCGCAAAGATGATATAACTACTTCTGCAGAGTCATCATCAAAATAAGCATCCTGCAAGTAATTTCTCATTATCAACAAAAACAGAAAGGAAAAAAAAACTCAGCTAGATGAATTGAGGGCATTGACAAATTGTGGTGTACTGTGCAGATTTAGTTAGTTGAACAATAATCGAAATAGTAACAAATCAAGTTGAAAGTTCAGGCAATGGACAAGTGAGAAGACAAATTAAGGAGAACAATGTATGATGTTCTAGAGGACCTCCACGCAAACGATGGATCATCATCATCCTGAGTTAGTTGATTGCATGGAGTTGACCACGAGAATCTTATTCCTCTGAAGTTTATGCAAAGCTATATCACAACCATATATCTCAAATCACTTTTAATTAGGTTTTATTTTTCCATGTCTTTTTTCCTCCATCTCTCTCTCACACATTCAAGCCTAATGGATTCAACTAGTCCAACTGTAGAATCTATCAACTTTGAATATGACCCTGCCATCCTACAGCCTACTAACTGTCATTTTTTACATCTATTTGGAACTAAACCTGATCACTATCAGAAAGTATGTATTTTTTATTATGCATGGGCTTTCTAACTACCTAGCACTCGTATCCATAAAATACATTTGGTTGTACCATAATCTTATAATTTATAATTATTTATCCTAAGAGACAAATGGCAATCATACAAGACTCTCAAAGCCCTCTTCGTTTCAATTAGCCACTCTTTGTCCAGTTAGATATTCATTAACATCTCCTTGTTAAATAATAGATTTAAAATATCTATAGCTCTTGAAAAAATTTCAATCTATCCTCTCAAGCTGGTATGTGGCGTCCTCCCTTATTGTGGGACGCATTTCATATATTTAGTTTAGTTCTTTACTTAAAACTTGATTTTCTAAATTCTCTCTCTAAAATTCTTCCAGTTTATTCAAATTCCATTCTTGTCAATCGACACAATATAGATTGCATATTACACAACAATGATACACTTGTAGATAACCCATTACAAATCCATAAAAAGACCAAAATGCTAGGAGACAGACATGTGTGGCCATGGGACCATACCTCATCGTCTTGTTCAAAAGATCCTTCTGTCTGTATACAGCAACAAGAGATATTAGTAAATATAACATGAGAAAGCAAAACAATGTAAACACACTATATGGCTTAGTCCTAGCTTATTCCAAGACAATAACACAAGAACAAAATAGAAAGAGAACGTTTTCAAATAAAATAATCCAGAAGTTGTATTTGGAATATCAACACACTTAATCTCTTTATAGGCTACTATGAATACAACAGCAAGACACTTAAACCCCCACGAACGCAATTGATAAACAAATTCTTACATCATTGTATTGAGCAACTATGGGAAAATTTTCAGGCACATGCAATTAATCCACCTAGCCGCAGTAAACAGGCCTGTTGAGGATCATATGCTAGCAATTTTCATATATGTAGCAGAAGAAAAACCTAGCCGCATATATGGATTGCATTAGAACAATAAAACCTGATGCGTTCACATTACATAGCAAGGATGAGTATCAGTGCTCGTGGCCAGCCACCTTGCATGAAAGACTAAGTGATATGCTACCTTGACACGAGAGAATTTCATAAGAAAGAAACTGCTGTTTGTTCCTCACCTAATAGCAATAGTGTCAATGAGATGCACAGGAGAGAAATGGAGTCTAGTAACTTGATGCTGCCTCATTACAGGATAAGAAACTACATTCCATGGAAACATGTGCATGAAGGGTAACACATTAAATCCTTGCAGGAGCCTTCAAAGCTTCCTCCAATTAAGGGATGGCCAGAAGTCGGCATAGGAAACGAAACAACAGATTTCTGGAAGGACCCTTAGAAGTAGCATATTTTTGTCAAAGTGGCCAACCTATAGCCAACCTATTTCAAAGCATCAAAAACACACATTCATATTTCAGAAGTTTGTGAGCAGCTGGAAGGCTCCCAATAAGACTATTAAAAGCTAGTTATGTCTTTCGAGATGAGCTAATCGACACAATAATTTTAAATATCACAGAAAGATCCAGTGTAGGGAAGAATAGAATGACTCTAAAACTGGTACACTAGCTTCGAAGGCAGTCTACTGTTATATCAAGGAGCATGCGGACCTGTCATTTGAGGAAACAACTGGAAGGGTACAAGGGCATTAGATGTACTAGAGATAGTAATTTTTTGTGGAAATTAGTTTGGAACAGAATTCACACGAGTTACTTACTGAAATATGCAAATAAGGAAAGAAGTTGTCTAAGGCTTAAATAAGGAAAGAAGTTGAGCACTTCTTAGTGATAATTTTACTTCAGAGGTATGAACTGGAATCAAGGGGAAGGCTTAAATAAGGAAAAATGTTGGAAAGAGCAAATTCTTTAGCAGTTTGATAGCTATAATTCTGGTCCTGACACAAAAAAGGTTATGGTGTCAATCTATAGTATACAGAGTAGTGGCAGAGAACAATTCATGACCACAGTGTTCATGCAGAATTTTTTCAGGAAGTGTGCCATATAAGTGTGATGCATTGGTTGGTATAAGACAGCATGGGGAAACATGCCAAGTCTTCCCATTTCAACTGATTTCATGTTTGATCTATAACCAGAATGATACATCTAGCATGGTACCACACTGGTGTTAGTGGTAACCATATAAAAAATGGTATGATGAAAATTCCTATTTTATTTGAGATCTCAATATATCATTGCATGAGGATGTCTTAGTAAAGAGGTCTTGCAAAAACTTTAAAAGGCCATGGCCACATGCCCACTCCTGTCCACAGCTAAACATATGACGCTTCATTGAGAAATGCCTTGTCAGATTGGCTGAAAGGTTTATCCAAATGATGGCATCTTCCAGTATTACACTGCCATGTACTCTTACAATGAGCTGAAGTGTCTGGTGCTCCCAGCGCACACATCTATTAGCCTATGTGATGCAAGTTATGCAGATGGATTATATCCTGTAACACCAAGTACACACCAGGGATTATCTCTGAATGTTTGGTACTAGCCACCTCTCTTCAAAAATGATTTGGCAATATATGGGCGGTAACATCTATGGACCACTGATGTCATTGAGAAGACCCCTTCCTAGGTGTACAACGTTTGTCAAACAAACAGCATAAATGCATCCTATGAGATTGACATTGGGATGGACTGTCATAAAACCATCTTTTATTTGAGCAACCCCTGTAACATAGTAACATCTGCAATGGATTCATTTCTCATTTACCTATAGTTCCTGTGTGAAATTTCTCTCCTCTTGCACATGTTATTTTTCTCAACAGGTCCATCAAGAAAAAGAATCTGGAACTTGAACACACCATTTTTTAGAAACCAATCAGACCATACTGCAACAGTTAATAGTTCCATAGATAAATCTTAAAGCCAGGATTGAAAAAATTAATGAATTACAAAGCATTCTGATGTTACCTCTTCAATATGATCGTAGCTATAAATTCGAGGTTGAAAATGCTGATTATCCAGTGTCGTCACGTCAATATCCCTATCTCGGAAGTCGTCGTCATCACTGTCTCTAACTCGATCCTGTAGTGTTGCAGGACGCCTGAAAATGATGTGAAAAAACAAATTTACTTGTCTAGAAAAAATCAGAAACATCTAATAGTGTAGGATGTATTCAATTGAAATTGGATATGAAAAAAGAACTAAAAAATTAGCTTAACAAAAAGGTAAGGGATTGCAAAAAACATGATTTAGCGGATAAAAAATATTCTAACATATTAAAAACATCAGAGTGAGAGTTTTCGTACACATTTGTCCTTCCTGTACAATGTATTTCATTATTGGGCAAGTTGAAACAAAAATAAGTAGTGATTAAACAAATTATATTATCCCCCGCGTGCGCACGCGTACACACACACACAAAACATAATCAGATAGATCCAACCCAAAGGCCCTGATCCAAGTTTATTGAAGCACTCTCACACTGGGAATAAACCAAATATATTATTATCTGAGCAAAGGCAAAAAAAGCAAACAACTTCAGCTATCATAAGGCAAAGGGTACTCAATGTTAAATCATCAGTCACAATTTGCAGCAATCATCTAAATTGTGCATTGTTTGAATTTCTGCTTTTGCTAAAAGACTAAAAACGAATAAATAGAACTATTTGAGTTATTTAAGCATCAAAAGCCAAGAGGTGTATGACCAAATATTCATGAAAATTTTTTGACACATCAGTAAATGAATGTGTGTAAAAGCTAAAGTTTATTAAACTTCACAACTTAATTTCCTTAATGTATGCAAAAGCGATGTACTAAATTTCGCAACTCAAATTGCGTTAAAATTTATCTTGTTTTATTGTGTCCTAACCAAGTCTTTTTTGATCTTCTTCGTTTGATATGTGTGTTTGCCATAGCTTCACATTGCCTAATTGGAGAATTTATTGGTCGTCTAAGTACATGTCTGTACCATCTTAAACGTGTCTCTCGGAGTTTTCCCTCAATCGATGCAACTCTGACTTTCTCTCTTCTTATACTGTCTATGTTCACACATCCACCTTAACATTTTCATCTCTACAACTCTCATCTTCTGCTAATGTACTCTAGTCATAGCCCAACATTCAGCTTCATATGACATAGCAGGTCTAACTGCGATTTTGTAAACTTTTTTTTTTTTAATTTTAGAGGTACTTTACGATCACATAAAACTCCCGACCCTTTCCTCCATTTTAACCATGCTACTTCTATTCTATATAAGAACTCTCTCAAACCCTTTATCATTTTGTAAAATGATCCTAACTATATATATATATATTATGTGTGTGTGCAAAGAAATTGTCAAGTAAAAGATATGAGCTAAGGGACAATCACAAAAATGAACCTTGCATCCTTAAACCAAGAGAAGTCTGCTAAAGATCTCTCTGCAGAGATCTATGGGCAATAAGGGTAATAAAGATTAAGAATCACAGGGCAATGAAAATTTCCAAAGAAACCTACCCACAAACCCATTGGTAAACATTTTCAATGCAATTCCTTTTGCACAAGACAAATTTGTGCCACTCATCCCAATCATTGTTCTCCTGCAAGTAAAATAAAAGAGAAATAAATTACACAAAGCAGAATCACAGCTGAAGTTAAATTATAATTTTGCCTTTATAACTGAAGCACAGTTAACGGAATAAAATAGACAAATGATTAGTAAATCCGAGTAACAAGCACTGTTACCAAGGATAGAGCAAAGCCTGAAGGAGGAAAAACTCAGTGCAAGATAACAAAATCATCAAGCATGAAATGATTTTGAGTGTAGAGACAAAAAATGTATCATCTTTGTTTAAAAAAAAAATCAAAGCATTTAAATCATAGGATACTGATTTCATGTCTAATTCAACAGAAACACTGCAATCTAAAGAATTTTACTGGAAAAAGTCCATCTCCAAATTTAGGATTTGAAATCCAAATTCGACAATAGGGTTCACTAATTACATTGAAAGAAAAAGAAATGCCTTAGGAACCTGCAAGTATGCCTTGATTGTGCTGTTGTTGTTTGCTAACTGATTAAGCTTGTTCCCAATGCGAGTAATATGACCCAAATTCCCTATTTTTGGAGGCAACCGTCTTCCCGTAAATACTGTAGCCTGCAAAAAAAAAACTTTAATATCATAAGAATATTGATAATCCTCATGGATATCTATACGAAAGGAACATAGCACATAAAACCAATGTTGTCAAAAGCAGAAGTGTTTCTAAGGTTTCAAGTGCCCAATCACTAAGGTCGTTATAGGCAGTTACCTCAGCCAACCTGAGAAAAGGGATTTACATTAATTTTGTACATTGTACATTTGAGGTTCCTATATTCATTATCTATGTAACAGACTAAAGGCTTAAACTTAATATTGGTATCTATCACACTGTAGAACTTCAATTTTGTTGCATCAAGCTCAACAGTAGGATTAAATTGCCATCCGTAGCCCCATGATCAAAGAATGAAACTTATTTCAATATGAATATTTTTGTTTGCTGAAAAATTAATATTTTTACAGTATAAACAATAGGAAACAATTGAACTATAGAAAACAAGTGAAGACAAAATATGTTCTACGAACACAAATAAAAGATCTCTTATATAAATATTACATGGTAGGAACGGTGAGATGAGAGAGGAAAAAACACAATTAGTAATAAGTAAAAAAGACTTAGATCAACAGCCACCTAGGTGACCTTTTTTTTAAGACGTGAATAGATTTAAATGAGTTGTCTTGTCAGAATAGATTCAAGGAACTTGAGTAACTACCCTGAGCATTTTTGTGTTTGCATTAGTATCTTTTAACAATAATCCATAAAGAAAACTCAGTTTGGTGTAATGGGACACAGAAGAAAATTCATAAGCTAAGTTTCCTTAAAACATACCTTCCCGGAATCAGTTGACAAGGAAGCCTGCTTTTCAGCAGCAAGAATTTTGCCAACAATGTCACAGTCATACAACATATGTTCAATTAATGGAATCCTCCTACTTTCTAGACATGATCCAATAATATTCTCGGCATGATGATGCAGAAAGTTATTGAAAGGGTACCTAAAGTTCCATAAAATTCTAAAAATTAGATCTAGAGTTTACAAAGTCATCAGATAAAAATGGGAGTTATTACTCACTCAAAAAACAAATCTATCACACGCTTGACTGCTCCCAATTGGACCAGTTCTTTTTCAACAGCTTCACTCCCAATTGTTAACAACACAGAAATGAACTCCACAATCTGGAAGAAAAAGGTACCACCATGTCTGAAAATTATTGCCATCGAGACAGTGTGGAACAACCAATTTAATCATTCAACATAATATCTAGTCATTTAATTCACAAGATAATCAGTGACAGGAGAAAGAAACTTGAAAGAAAATGTTTGTACCACAACTAATAGAACATCAGCATTAAGAAGCACTAATTAGTTAGTTAGTTTTCACAGATTAAGATAATAACAAATAGTGATAGTTAAATGAATGTAAACTTATCTTTTAAATAATTATTCAAAGATATTCACTTATTATGAATATCTTCATCACCCATAAAAAAATGAAAGTAAAACCAATTTCAGAAACATAACTAGAAAAATTGTGGTAATGAGATATACCTTCGAATGATCTATATCCTTTCATTTGTTCATATGTTTTGGCAATACAGATGGCAATGACTAGTAGGTAATATCCTAATATCAAAAACTAGATAAATAGGAAACTAGTACATGATAATCTAATACAAAGAGATATACTCAAGTCTTTTCTGCTGCTCCTGGGGGCATACATTAGCTTTAAATACATTTATTATAAAATAAAAACATAGAATTCATAATAAGGTTCTTACGATACCTTCAGTCTTTGCTTCCCAAGAGGAGGTTGTAGTTTCCCATATGAGGTAAGCAACATAACATCAGATGAAGAAATTTCCAGTAATCTCAGTAAATCACCTGTTCATGTTCCACCATGTTAAAAAAATGGAAAACACAGATGAATTTGAGAAGCCAAAAGTTGTGGATGCTTATGGTTGCCCTTGGAAACTTGAGAAGAGTAAAAATGGGCAAACAGAAGTAAACCCGATTAGGTAAAACCCCAGCTATAAGTTATTGAGAAAAAGAAAAATGTAGACCTTATTCCATTGAAAGAATATTTTAGTACAGACTCATAAATTACCAACAGTAGTAACAAATACCTAGTCTCCCCAACATTCCCTCCACTGTATCTTGACTTACAGTAACGACTGTTCCATGACTTGATTGGCTTCTGAATGCCTGATAGGAAGATGCTACCATCCGTTTAGGATCTAACAAACATATGCAGAAAGACAGGGCATAAAATAACACCGATTTAGGTCTGGAAACTTCCAGTGCATGAGAAAACAATCTTCCCACATAACTGCATTTTGACAGCAAAATTGTATCACAAAAATAACTCCAAATATAACGCCATTGCCGTGAGAGGCTCATGTGCATAGAAATCATAGGTCATGATTACCTTGGGCTGCAGATTTTGGCTGCAAGAACAGGAGGGGCACATCGAATAATGGCACAAAGAATTTCTGTTGCATTGGCATGAACTTCAGGAGAGTCCTATATAGACACATTGCAATATCAGAGAGAGAATCAACTCAATCTCAGATACAATGAAAATGAAGGCGCCATCAACCATGTCTAATAGGTATGAAAAAAGTCCTCCTTTGTGTCTATATACTATCCAAAGAAATTTAAGTAGAAACTAGAAACTATAATGGGTGGTCAGTGGCATGCTTGGAAATTATGCACATTAGTGAAATATCTAAGAAACAACAATACAATCCTTTCATGAACTTGAAATTTCATATGCATATAGGTATTTTAAGGAGAGAATGTCCACTAACCTATAGTCATTAAAACATAATCCAAACTTGTCATCAAGTTAATTCTTTTTCGTTTTTAGTGTAATGCCCTACAACAAATGACCATTTGCTGGCCTTAACTCTGATTATTTTCAGAGCCCTTAAAGGCATGATCAAAACCTTTTAGTTACTTCTACTAAGTAAGCACAATAGAGACATACCGATGAGCTAAATTTATCCAAAATCATGTCAAGAACATCAACATGTTCCAACCATTGCATTGAATCCATATAGTTGGAATGCATATTTTCATCAGCTCCAGTTAATCGAACTAGTACCTGCTTCACATGGCCACATCAGAACTAGCTGAAAGAATATAGAAAAGCAAAGAGTTTTCTGTGGAGTTAATAAAACCAAGAACCACTGACCTCCATTATTGATGTGATACCAATGAGGTCAACAAGTTGACCAATTATCTCTATATGGTTCTATACAATAGGAAAACAAAATCATTAATATGAAGCTACATATGCAAGTGTTGACAGAAAGAACGCACTCGTATGTAATGGGGTGAAAGTTTTGGCAAAAAGAATGAACTACAACATGTGCATCAACATTCACTTCATGGTTCTCAATAGTTACTAAACAATTGCATATGTTGATCCCAAGCCTATTCAAAAAGGGTTGAAGGTAGTTTGTCTAAACATATAATTCTAGATAGTTGTGATTGATGATGATGAATTGTCAAGTGTAAAAAGTGTTTTTTCTACGCTGTCGACTTACATCATACTCAAGTCTAAGGCATCTTTTACATTAGCAGTAGATAGGCGTATCAAATGTCCTTGGTATATTGTACTAATCAATAAGGTTAAAAAGGTAATGTGCAAGCGATTTAACATTGAGAGTTCAAAGGAAGGCAAGATCTACATAGCTGAACCAAGCATAGTAAAAACTAATGCAACTTGATGATGATGACTATTTTTCAATATATTTTCAGTATAACCATAAAAAAGAGCAATAAAACAATAGTATATGACAGAATTTTTATAATTGATGATGATTCACAGACCTGAATATATTTGATGAATGGAGCTGTCTTCCTAATCATCAGGCATATTACGACCTTGCCAAACAACAGAGATATTAGCATTTAACAGATGGTAGACAAAGGAAAAAAGAGAGAGAGAGAGAAAACGCAATAATGCAAAGAGTGCACATGATCTGGCAACTGACTCAATCAACAAGAAAGTTGAATTTTACCTTACTGAAGTAACCAGCAAGCAACGTATTGTGCACATGATCTGGCTTGATGAAGGAGAACAACAAATCCATCAGCTGCAAAAGAAGACAGAAAAGGCCAATAGATGCAATGATAAAGATAAATAATGATAGTAATGTTATAAAAACAAAAAGAAAAGCAATCAATGGAAGTACTTCACCTCTACATCATCAACTAAAGATCTCAAAATTATATCGACCTCACAAGTGAATATCTCACTTGCAATAAAAGGAAACCTGCAATAAAGACGAAACTCAACAAAATATGTAAGAGGTAGAAACATTTAACAGTCACTCCAAAGACAAACAAATGTCTCACTTGAGAATGTGTTTCTTATCAGCATCCATAGAAGGCTCCTCTACAATATAAAGGAGCAACTTTTCCACTTGGGCCTTCTCTCTCAAACTGAAAACATAAATATATTAGGAAAAAAAACTAACATGAGGAAACCAAAAAATAAAAGAGATCACACATTGATTTGCAGATTTAGTAACAAAGAAATATGAATAAAATAGAGTAATTATGTGATTGATGTATGGGACTAATTGACTACACGTCGGGACAAAGTGATTGCTACACTTAGAGAATAGAGTCATAGGAAGAATAATTATGTGCTCAATGTCATAGGAAGAATAATTAAATATATGCCTGTTTAAATCTACTCAAGGATATTTTTTTCAGTTAAAAGGTATACCAACAATAATTTCAACTAGGTTCTTCTAAAATAACCTGTGTGATTTGATCACTCAGCTACTTAAGGGGCATGAACATTTAAAATATTTAGTATCTCATGTCCTAAAATCAACTTTAGCACAACAAACCTATCTCCATATCTCTACTTTGACAAGCATCCTTCTAATCTTTGTATAAAAAAAATACCTAGTCCATTTTTATTTTTAACTTTTCCTATTATGTTTATTTTTAACATTCAAAGTATTATCCACGTGCCAATTTACAGTGTAATAATATGCAGCTAGTCAACTCTACTATGAAACTATCTAATGGATAAAGACAGTTGAAATACACAAGCATAATCAAAGTTCTGTTAATTTTTTGTGAACATTTCCTTCTTCAGAAGATATAGCATAGAGTTTCACTGTGGTGATATGAGACAATAAAAACTTTGAAGTTCCTCTGCATCTAATTATGAACAAAGGAAACAGGAGTAAATCTTCCAAGTTGAGCATACATCAAGAAATTAACTAAAGAGTGTAACTATTACAAATTTATAAGGCGGGTATTCAGTGCTTTGCACTCTTGGATTATCTCATCCTCATCAAGAAGTTCATCGAGAGTAAAATTTTCCTTCTCCAAAATAGAATCCACCTGAAATAATTTAAAATACTACTAAAGGAAGACAATGTAATGCTTGCAAGTAGCTGTGTGTGATATTCATGGGAAGAATAAAAAATAATTGTCATCAAATTAGAACCAACAACAATGTGCACGTATACAGTAGTTGATTATTGAGTACACATGAAAAAAAAAACATTAGAAAAAAAGGGGAAATAAGTATATACAATAAAACAAAAAGGTCTGCATAGGGTGCAAAAAGCTGCACTTAAGGTAATTCTGATTGGTCCATAAAAATACATCTCAATGGAATTCCATTTTTAATTTTATTTAGATTAATAAATCTATCTTGAAAAGTAAAATATTGGTAGAATGAACCTGTTTTATTTTCTTTTAATTTAAAATTAATGGAAAAGGAATAAATGAATCAATCAAATTAGGAGAAGCTTCATAAAATGCTTCCTTAGGAGTTAGACTTCCATTTGTCCATATTTCCAAAAAGAGTATCTCTTCTTTTTCCATCCCATTCCCATATGAATGAATACACATTTAAAAGCATATTCATTATCAAGTAAATAATTAGTTACTGATAGGGTTATAAAAAAGTTAAACTGATATTTTCAGACTTGATTATTCTCAAGTTTGAGGAATTCAAGCTAGATATAATTGGAGATTAAGCATTATGTCCAAGCTTTGTTGACAAATAGTGCCAGGATTGCTCAGTTCATGAACAATGTTGATACTCGTGGATACTAAGAAATTAAGCATATTATGTTTATGTATGTCAAATTTAGTCATTGGAAAAGATTTAAGGTTGTTCATCATTTGAGACAAACTTAAAATGATCATTTAGCAAACCAACTACCAAACTTGTTCAAGAACTTCTAGTTCATTTAGAATGAATATGGCTTGCAACTAAAGACACAAAACCACCGCTGTTGGTAAAAAAAAATATCAAAGGAAAGTTATGAGCAAGTAAGTCAGTGAACAAGAATTTCTCAAAGCAATCAAGCATAAATCTAGTTGACTACATCTGCGGCAAATAATACATCGAAGCCAAGAATTTAAAGACCAGTTGGTCTACGTCAGATATATGTGGATAAACTATATCAAGTTTCATACTTGCATATGTTGGAGTCAAATGACCCTATTAACCACTAAGAAACAAGACCAATTTTTACACCTTAATCATCTTTTCAACCAGTGATATGATTTTTTTTTCGTTATACTGACAGGAAGAGTTTCCACCAAAACAAAGACCAAAGTCTTGTGCTCCCTAATTCGAGCAGGTGAATGAATTTTTACATTGAAAGACAGAGTTTCCAACAAAACAAAAACAAATGTCTTGTACTTCCTAATTTGAGCAGGTGACTGAATGTTTAAATTGACAGAAGCAACTCCACCAAGACAATACAAGAAAAGCAATGTCTTGTACTCCCTAATTTGAACAGGTAAATGGATATTTAAATTGACAGAGTCAATTTCCAACAAAACAAAAACCAACGTCTGGTACTTCCTAATTCAAGCAGGTGAATGGATATTATGGCAGGAGTTTGGATTGCCAGGCAACTGCTAGTGCCATCAGTCATTACCAGCTTAAATCAATTATATTAGAAATCTAGACTCTCTAGCACTGCAAAGGGGCAATTTAAATTTGCATGAAACGTGGAAATACAATCATGCTCCCACACATTCACTAGTTCACCTTCTCTAGCGTTCTTGTATATCTCTGGTGTTTGAATAAGCACATTATTACAGGAGCGAACTCAACAATCCAGTCATTCACTTCAGGAAAGAGATTAACAAATAGGCACATAATTACAGAGCCAACTGGGCAATCCAGTTATTCACTTCAAAAAAATGAATAAGAAAATTTCTACTCATTCTTGATCACCTAATTATGTGATCAATTTTTTCATTTCTTTCAAACAACCTTGAAAACTAACTTGTGGATAACGAGCTATATCAGTTGTTGGCTTCATTTCATCAATTCTCAGATTCGTAATTACCAAGAAACAAAATTCAAATCCCTAATTTCAAATTAGCTAGCCCAATAGACAGAACAAAATGGTAATAACACGCACAAAAAAAAAACAAAACTAACAAACAAACCGTATATGAGAAGACAAAAACCTACCGGCGATGAATGATTAAATGTGCTCATGCGCCAGAACATCTTGACAGCTCCCAATGGAAAGATCCCGATAGCAATCCGACTACCAGACTTCCAGATCTAGGGTTCCCAATACCCAGCCCCGTTTCTACCAATTCGCTCCGGGATCACGGAGAAACCACAAGCAAGTCTTTATTATAAAGAGAAAAAAACACACACACAACCCGAATTCCTCGATCTTGACGCCGCCAAACTGCTCTGCCTGAGGACCTCCCAGATCGAAGTGAACGGAGAAATCAATACGAAGGAGGAAGAGAATGGGATCGGATTGGAGACGATCTTGGGGAAGGAAGCGAAGGTGGCAAGAGAAGGGAGACGATACGAAGCGTCGTTCCCGTCGCTGAGTGCTTCGCCGTAGAAGGCGATAAAAAATGGAAATAAAAAAACAAAAATTATTCGTGGGGAGGAATTTGTAACAGCAGATCGGTTGTTCTCGTTAATTTCGTTTTTTTTAAAATAATTTTCTTCTTCTTTAATTTCAAGAAAATGAAGAAAAAAATTATTATATGTGCATATTTGACTAATCATTTAATTCGATCATTCACAAGTCAAACTCTAATGGAATTTTTTTTATATTTATACAATTTTAATTTTAAAAAACTCAAATTAAAATTCAAATACCGTATTCAAATTTTTAAATCATATTTCATTTCAAACCGCGTTCAAATGAAAATTTTATATTTTCAAATTTAATTTCACATATATTTTTCAACTCTCAAATTTAAAGAATCCATGACCACAAAACCACGCTACAATAATTTTACCATTACGGGGAGAAAATAGTATTATGCTTACTTATTTGATTTTACAGTCCACAAATCATATTACAATAAAATATAAATGAGTTTAATAAAATTACAATACATAATAGTGCTTGTATAACACATAGCTTATGGGTGATTTAACAATTTTTATACCAAACCAACATCAAAGAACATGCACTTAAACTGAACATACATAAAGATTATATGATATGACCATGTTTCTTCGAAATTACAATGTTATTTAAAGGAAACAACTCTCACAAAAGATCACCCTCCCAAGTTTAAAAAACCAAAAAAGAGGGGCAAGTGATGCTCTGGTTTTATACGTCTTTGTACATCAGGGACAGATCGCTAATTATAGGTACATTGCACAAATGAGCCCGAGTTACATTATTGTGTTGGGAACTACCGAATTGTAATGCTCGCCGAGGCCATAAGCGTGTCGATGATATGATAACATTATGCTAGGGTTGCCTACTTCACTTCCAATCTCAGACTTGTATTCTTTCCCCATTTCCACATCTGGAAAAGAACCTGAGTATATGACGATATGTTTCTTGAGGCAATGTACAAGAGCACCGAGCTCAAGTTGCCCTCCCCAGGCTGCTGTTGACTCTACTTCTACACAGTACTTGTCAAATCTTTCCAAGAGTGAGCTGTCTGATTCTACCTCAATCTTACTCTCTGATAGGAAAAACGGTAGAAAATCTGGCGTGTGGTTTCTCATGTACTTAGCAGTCATTTTGCGAAGCTCCTGGAAACTGTAGGGTGATATACCATTAGAGTAAAGGGAGAGCTGGTCTTCAACAGCTCTATAGAGACAGTGGCCGTCTGGTTTTATCTCATTGATTGTCAGACCAAGTGGCTCCAACTTCCTCTCCAGCTTCTCGTTTTCAATCATGCGATCGCTAAGCATGTTGCTCTGCTCTTCCTGTATCCTCTGCTCTCTTGCAGCTTCTTCTTGTGCTCTTTTTTCTCTTCTCCTTGTTCCTTTGTTGGGTTTTGCCGGGTCACCATGGGGAACAACATTAAAGCCAGCAATGGCCGTGACCAAATTATCTACATTAGCTTTCTCAGCGCTTTCACTTGTCGTATAGCCCAGCAATGCAAGTTCTTGCACATGTTTAGCTTTTAATTGTGTTTGAAGTTGAGATATCTCTTCTTCCACTTGCTTCCTTTTGGCTTTCTGCTCGGCTTTACTTCCTTTAGCAGCAGCCTTTTTAAGATTCATTTCCTTGTTATGGAGCTTGGCAATCTCTTGCCTGTAAATACAGGCACAAAATGTTGATATGATTGAAGAAATGGAAAAAGTGGAACCGAGGAAAAGAATTGAACAAAACCAAGCATCGGATTACTAAATTTCCCTTGTCAATTTCTGTGGGAAAGACATGCATCGCCATAGAAACTGATACATTTAACAAATGTAACAAAAAGACAGCAAGCTGAAGAAGATGCACTAATAAGTTCAGCGAAACAATGGAACTCAAGAAACAATCATGGATTCAAGTTGCACTCAAATGGTGCGAGTATCATTAAGTTTGATAGATACCATTAAAAATAATCCATGGCAACTGCATATATTGTCTGGAAACCTAAACACCCTAAACTGATCGTGATAATTTAAAGCCACGGCATATTTTTTTCATATTCATCTAGATTTTCCATTCTAGATCTACCAGTTTCCCAGTTTGTAACCACTCAGAAGAACTAGTTTTGAGATCTAAATGCTTAAATCATATCCAGGTTCAACAAATAACAAGTTATGAGATGTTTATCGTCTTTTTTCCATGTAAAGGTATTCACAATTCACCTCTAGTTATGGAAGAAACTAAATTAGTTTCCTTTTCCACTCACATCCTATGTAAACTATGATATAGAATGAGTTTTGATATACCCTTGCATAGAACTTAGTCCCCATGGTTGGAACAAACACGAGTTGATAATGATGATGATGATCCTTATATAGAAAGTGAGGTTAATCATCTGCCCTCAAGTTAGATGGGCTATAGTTTGTACCTATTTATTGACTTCCATACAGTTCCTTCCAGTTTTTACCGTTCAAAATAAACAGATGTAAAGTTGTGTGTTTCGTTGCACACCCATTGCATGAATCTTTTCCAAGATAATATAGCATCTGTTATGATTGAAACTACATAACAATATGCCTATTATCAGATGTTAAGTTCCACTAATCTTTCAAAAAATGACCAAGTAACAATTAAATGCCTCCTAAATAAAATCCAAGAAGTTGGCGATGCAAATTTTGTCCAAGCAAATTGATTTTTAAAATTGGAAATTGATGGTTAGCAACTATTTCTAAGTGAATCGCATGGTATCATCAAGGACCACTGTTCAATCGCCAAGACAGAGAATGTACTGGACTGAGACCAATCTCCAGTCTGTACAAGATTAAGACAGTAGAGATCAATCAAAGACCTTTTGGATTGGCGAGGAACTTCGTTGGATTTGATTGAATAGTTAGTATTGCACAGCAAACAACACACAAGTCTTCATAAAAGGATAAAACATAGATTTGGGGGTTTCGTCCAATCAATAGCCAAACTCAACCAAGTGGCAAAGGAAGATCGTCTTCCTTCAATATTCTATAACCGATCTCGCGATGCAGGAAATCCGAAGACAACAAAAAGGAGGGAAAAGTTAAACAAACAGCGAATAAACTACCGGTGCCTCGAGAGAATCTCTTCGCGAGTCTCCTGTGGTTCTTCCCTGTAAGCGCTTCCCTCCGCTTCTTCAGCCATCTCCATCATCGATGCAGAAATCGGAGAGGAAGAGAGGCGGTGTGGTGCGATTCCTCAGAGAGGAATACACGAGCGAAGAAGGCTCGAGGCGATGGCGCCGGAGCAACACATCGACTTCGACGGCGGAGAAACAAACGGCCGGGAGTAGCTTTGTGCTTAGGGTTTGCCTATGCACGAAGCCTATGCTTCGTGTATCGACTTTAAAAAATCATTATTGTTATTTAATATCAAATTTCGCTTTTTAAAAATCGGAGAGGAAACTAAAACTTAAACTTTTTTCATCGTCTGCACATTTCCTAAAAGTTAGTGTTGTGGTTAATATTAGAGATATTATTAAATACTACTTTAATTTGAATGAACAAGTTCTTAGTATTAAAAATGACCTAGTACATACGTAATACATTATTGGAAGAATTTTTTGATGATACATAGACTAAACAAGAATATAATGATAATAGAATGGAAGAGGAAATTGAAAGAGATGTTTCCGAGGATAAATTCTTAGCAAATGATATGAAATATTCATAAGATGAGTCTATTAATTTTAACAAAT